>JAVTVY010028856.1:0-132218 GCA_036873755.1 Hanleya hanleyi
GGTCGGTCGTCGACTGGTGCGTGGTCTCAGTGGGGCAGCTCTTTTATTATCCCGGGTCTTCGATGTGCGTCGTCGCTGGGTCGGTCGTCGACTGGTGCGTGGTCTCGGTGGGGCAGGTCTTTTATTCCCTACGATGCGTTGTGCTTTGGCCACCAAGACGCCTCCCGCTTCTTTGGCCCGCCGTTTCAAGGCTTCTTTGGGTGCCGTACCCCCCAAGACATCACCGGCCACTTGCAGTCCACTGCGTACCGCTTGTTTGCCGATTGCTTTCACCCCACGCGTCACCAAGGGCAGGAACGTTTTGACGATGCTGCCGAGTATGTTCCCCAGTCCATGTCCTCGTTGCATGTGTGCACCGCTAAAGACCGGAAAGCCACCCCCGGCCTGTTGGGCATAATAGTCCATATAGCTGCGTGCATCGCACTCGTAAGGTACTTTCATTATGCAAAGTGGGGAGCACGTGCTTGTCGAAAATGAAGTGTCAGCATCACTTTTCCTCGTTCGAATGCCACCGGTCGTCCCGTGTCATCTCTTATATCCACCGTGATAGTGTTGATGTCGGTTTGTCGTACGGGCAGGTAGAGCATGTGGGTGAAACTGTGGGTGATTTGATCTCCATACGTCTTTTTAATGGGGACCACCCGTAACAGAGGTGTGTTGATATCGCCCACGATGTGGTTGTCGACTACGTCCGAGTAGACGTAGAGTCCGTACATACCCGACTTCATACCCATCGGGATCTGGCCATGGTCCTCGGATGGACCCGTGTAGGTCGCATGAGCGAGATCCAGCATTTGCTGTAGGATAGGACTCAGTACGACACTCACGTTGGCGGTGAGAAGGATCTGTGCCTTGTCGTTGTGTGCGTTGTAATCGAAGTCCACGTGATTCTTGAAGGGAAAGGATTTGATGGGTTTTGAAGTATTCGTGACCTCCCGTAGAGCCTTATAATGCAACAGTCTTGTCAGTCCACCCATGAACTCCTTGGGGGTATCGTATTGGCCTTCGGGGAGGGTGAGTCGGGTGTTTTTGCCTTCGTAGGTCACCTCGTATCACATTTCATTGACTCGCGCGTTGTATCATGAGTAAGGGTATTGGATATCCACGAGGCCACATTCCCATCGTCCAGGTAAATGCAACGGTTGCGGTAACTGGGTGACGTACTTGGCCACGGTGTTGTCAGGAAACACATCCAGCGAACTGTTACTGGGTAGGGTGAGGTAAAACATGGCGACTGAGCTGTCCTGCTGCTGCTGTTGGTTTTAATAGGTGTTCCAGGCCTTGGGCGGTTATGTCCGGCGTCGTGTTCGTCGCGGTGACTTGCTACGTGTCACGGCTCTGGAGATGTATGGTGTCCTGATCAAGGGTGGTTTTTTAAAAGCCTGAAAAGAAGGTGCCCGTTGTGGTGGTGTTTTGGGGGGTGACTCCGGTTCCCACTCGGCTTCCCAAGGTTGTGGAGTCTGTCGTGGTGCACGACTCGGTGAGTCACGCTGCATAAAGGCCCAGCGCTGGGGGTTCCCCACCAATTCCTGTGGTACATGCATGTCTTTCAAGCCTTGAGCGAAAACCTCCCATCCTCGAGGATCCGTGTGCGATCTGCATTGACGCATCAGGTCATTCACTAAATCCGTCATGTGGGTACCGGGACCACCTGATTCTGTACCAGGAGTTCGCCTTTATCATTCCAAGTCATGTTAGGATTCTGTTTCATCCGTTGTAATACCAGGCCAGCTTGTTTCTTGAACGATGCAGGTACACTCTTCAGGACTTCATCTTCCACCCACTGTGAGGCTGTGGGTGGTACACCTGGTAATTGCGGCTGTTGGAGCTGTGCTGAGGTCGGCGGTGTGTCGCGTGGTGGTGGTGGTGGGGTACCGTTGAAGCGTCTCATTGTACCGTTGTACTTTCTCACTGTCGCTTAACCCCGTTCTTTGTAAGATCTGTTGCATCTCTTCATCGAGGGTGTTTATGGTCTTCACCGTAGGTGGGACAGGGTATGGCGATTGGAGGTTTTGAAGGAACCGTGGTTCGACGAGGACCATTTTTTTCGTGTGGTTCATTGTCGGCCGAAGAGTCCGCCTAATGCTGGACCCAACACGGAAGCGGCCAACGGTGCTAAGATGACCCCGAGAAAGCCGCCTTTCTGTAACACTTTTTTCTTTTGTGTTTGTGAGACTCGCTTCTGTACGGAAGCATAGATAGGACATGGGTGAAAATTATTTTTCCGTCCACGAAATTATCTCCGACCCAGAGATACATCTCCGATTCGGAGATAATTATCTCCGACCCGGAGATACATCCCCGATCCGGAGATAATTATCTCCGACCCCGAGATACATCTCCGACCCGGAGATAATTATCTCCGACAAGGAGATAATTATTTCCGACCCGGAGATACATCTCCGACCCCGAGATAATTATCTCCGACCCGGAAATACATCTCCGACCCGGAGACACATCTCCGACCCAGAGATACATCTCCGACCCGGAGATAATTATCTCCGACCCCGAGATACATCTCCGACCCGGAGATAATTGACCAATGAGAGTCGAGCTCTCAAGGACGCCATCGAGCACTACCACGTTGATCTGCTCGGAATCGAAGTAATACGGTTCGTCTATGTCGTGAGGATTTCCTGGGACGAAACGCACATTCTGTAATTGCGTACATGTAGCTTCGTAGACGGTCTGTCACTGGCTATAACACCATACAACGCATGTCGGAGCTGAGGTTGCCACACCTTCCTCTAAGAACTTCATCACCCAGAACGTCTTTCCACATCCAGTAGGGCCGCTCACCGTCATCGTATAGGGATGTTCTACTCTACTTGGGGGACCTATAGCGGGACTCGGTGGTGTCTCTTGTCTATGCATTAAACGCATATGTCTGATCATATTGCCGCGACGAGAGAGTGTCTTCTGACAGAACGGACATGTACTCGACATGGTACCCGGTCATAGGGTGGATACAGACTACTGAGGCTAATGGTGCACAAACGACCTTATATGACCACTCACTCACTCACTCACTCACCCGCTCACTCACCGTCGTTAGTGCGTTCATGCGTTAAGACGGGCTTTGGGCACGCCTCACAGGCGTTGGGCATGCCTCAGTCACTGACTCACTCACCATCGTTAGTGCGTTCATGCGTTAAGACGGGCGTTGGGTACGCCTCACGGGCCTTGGACATGCCTCACTCACTCACCATCGTTTGTGCGTCCATGCGTTAAGGCGGGCGTTGAGACGGGCGTTAAGGCTTAACGACGGGCGTTCACGGGCGTCACTGCATTTCGATGTATTGGTGGCAATTCCATGAAAATCAGAGCTTCTGAGCTAGTTGAGACGGGCGTTGAGACGGGCGTTAAGGCGTTTAGAAAGGGCGTTAAGGCTTTGATACTGGCATTAAGGCGTAACGATGGGCGCTGACGGGCGTTGAGACGGGCGTTATGGCGTAACGACGGGCGTTGACGGGCGTCACTGCATTTCGATGAATTAGTGACAATTCCATGAAAACGAGAGCTTTTGGGCTAATTCACCAGGGCGTTGAAGCTTTAAGCTAGGCGTGGTCGGGCGTTACTATCCATGAAAGCAAGTGTATTAAAAAAAACGTGCAATCTCCCGACCCAGTACGCTCACTACTGACTCATCTCGACCCCAAAACGTCCATTCCCATGCCCCATGCAAACAACTGTTTCAGGACATGCTGCCTGAACAATATCCTGGTCTGTCCGGCCAGAATTAGAACATACGGATTAGAGCGAACATGACCGAACATTGAACTTTCTGAAAAGGACGGCTTCTGATTGGACAAGAGCCTACTTGTATTGTAAACATACCCAACGCGGCTCCTCCAGCGTGGGTATGATGTACGGGAGGGGAAAATACACTATATGAACACTTGTTGTTGTTGTTGTTCTCTCTCTGGTGTATATATGACCCTCTAGACCTGGTTGATAGGGGGTTTTCCCCTATTGTAGAGGTAAAGTCCGTGTTCCGCTTTTTATATTTTCTGGAACAAATCTTCATTTTACATACACCCACACATGACTTGATAGGCAGGCCCCGATAATCCTGGGGGCCGATATTACCCCTTTTGGATATGGTTGATAGAGGTTTTCCCTATTGTAGGGGTAAAGTCCGTGTTCCGCTTTTTATATTTTTTTCTGGAGAAACTTTTACATGCACCCACCCATGACTTGATAGGAAGGCCCCGATAAGCCCGAGGGACCGATATTACCCCTTTTGGACATGGTTGATAGAGGTTTTCCCTATTGTAGGGGTAAAGTCCGTGTTCCGCTTTTTAAATTTTCGGGGACGAATTATCATTTTATAGGGACCCGGGTGGTAAACCAAAGGCTGTACAACAGGGAAAAACTCAGATAGAATGACGCAGATGGTAGATGAGTACCCGGATGGAAATAAACCACTGGAAAAACCCGGGTGTAGACAAGGACCCAGATGAATGGAAAAAACTCCGATGAGAGGTGAGTCAGTACAGGTCTAAACATCATCCACTGGAGTCACGCGAAGACAGTCCCGGATGTAAACAAAGACCCGGATGAATGGAAATAAACCCATAAGGAATATGTCAGTACAAGTCTAAACATGATCCGATCACGCCTGATTCAGGCACACCGGTAGTGACGTCATCACCTGCGCTCAAGTCCCCATGATGAAGAACAAGTCTAAACATGTCGAGTCACGCCCGATTCACGCACACTGGAAGTGATGTCATACATGACGTCAGACTTGCGCAGAAAACACCTGAGCATATTGAGCCTCTTTGACCTCTGAGTGCACTCTATCCCATTATGCATCACTTCCGTAATATAAATTATATAGGAAGCAAATGGAACCTCATTGACCTCAGAGGTCAAAGTTCACGGAAGGGACCCATGCCCTTTGTATACTACTAACGTTCAAGACAACATACACTACATGTTCGAACAAAAACGTGTGATGAAATCATTCACACATAAGATTTGTTACCCGCTGGTTTGTTATTTTAAGAAATTGAAGACTTGTTATAACCCAGCGTACGTGACTTTCCATACCTCACACATAAAAATGGCGGTAACGATTGCTGCAACACCATTGGTCAATTATCTCCGGGTCGGAGATAAGTTTCTCCGGGTCGGAGATGTATCTCGGGGTCGGAGATAATTATCTCCGGGTCGGAGATGTATCTCGGGGTCGGAGATAACTATCTCCGGGCCGGAGATGTATCTCGGGGTCGGAGATAATTATCTCCGGGTCGGAGATGTATCTCCGGGTTGGAGATAAGTTTCTCCGGGTCGGAGATAATTATCTCCGGGTCGGAGATGTATCTCCGGGTCGGAGATAATTATCTCCGGGTCGGAGATGTATCTCGGGGTCGGAGATAATTATCTCCGGGTCGGAGATGTATCTCGGGGTCGGAGATAATTATCTCCGGGTCGGAGATGTATCCCGGGGTCGGAGATAATTATCTCCGGGTCGGAGATGTATCTCCGGGTCGGAGATAATTATCTCCGGGTCGGAGATGTATCTCCGGGTCGGAGATGTATCTCCGGGTCGGAGATAATTTCGTGGACGGAAAAATAATTTTCACCCATGTCCTATCTATGCTTCCGTACTTCTGGACTAGGGTTCGGAGACCTGTCTTATGCTTTTGGTCAACTTGGTCTTCTGAGTCGGAGTCAGTGGTACGTTGCCTTTTAACAGGTTGTACCCTATCTCGCACAGACAGCGTACAAGGTCAGGGTCCGCACCGCGTACAATGGTTCGTACCAACTCGGGTGGGGCCGTCTTCACACACGGAGCGTCGGGGCGTGCTTCCGTACTCGCGCAGACATCATGTACAACTAATGCTAGAACCCACAACTCTGCTCTTTTTATCCTTTTGCGTGCTACCTCCTGAATATCGAACAGAGACAAAGTCAACCATGATGTGGTATTAATTCTTTTTATTATCCCCATCATCAAACACACACACCCCAGCTGAGGGAGCCACTGTGGGTGTGTTTACATTATTTTTGCATGTAAACGTGGTGGGTCTCTCCGGGAAAGATTCCGGTCCGTAGTCGAAGGTGATCGGGGGTGGCTTGCTTGAGGTCGAAGAGCATATACCCGTGCTGAGGGGTTGTCGCATCTTTAAAGGCTTCCAACGCAAACGGTGTGCGGCCGGGATACATCTGTCTCGCCAGGTGCAACAGTTGAGTGGTGTCTCTCGGATTTTTGAAGACCACTAGATAGTGGGAATTTAAGCTGATGTTCCGATGTTCTTTGTTTTTACTGAACAGATTCTGCACAATGTAGATGATGCTGAGCCGTCGATGATGGCTATCTTTGGTAAAGAGTTGGGTGACCCGCGCATCCGTCTCCGCCATGAGATCATCCAGAACCACCAAGGTGTCGGGTTCCAAATCGGCCAGGTTAGGTAGGCCTTCCACGAACGTGATATGGGGCATTGCTGCATACGCTGCCTGCCATTCTCCATAACACCACACGACTCGGGCAATGGGTGGGGTGATCATGCTGTCGGCGTGCTGAAGGAGCTTTCTGACGAAGTGCGTTTTGCCGGAGCCCGTCGGTCCTGCGATGAAGCAAGTGAAGGGATGCTTCCACCGAGGGTCCATGGTTCGAGCTGTATGCGCTGTCGTGGTAACCCGCTCTTGTAAATTTGGTACGAGTGAACTGGAGTGGTGGTGGGTACAACGCCGGTCGTCGTTGTCTGTTCACTGTGAGTGATGGTGGTGGGTACAACGTCGGTCGTCGTTGTCTGTTCACTGCGAGGGATGAAATCCGGTGGGTTTTCAGACGTAGTGGGTGTACTTGGTGTAGGTGTGGAGCTTGGTGTGGAGCTCGATTTCCACAAATATACACATAACCATAGGAATATGCATATCTGTATTGGGTGTGCAAAAAATTTTCTGCAGGATGGTTCAGTATTCCACACTCATGTCTTATACAGCATATAGTACATGTGTTGTTAAAAACGATACGGACCTTTGTGTGTATAGAACGGATAGAACGGTTCATTTCAAACACACAATATTGAAAGCCGAACTGAGAATTATATTGGGAGTGGTTTGAAAACTAGGCATTTAATTTTTTTTGCGAATTGACAAGAAAAAAGTAGATTCAATCCAGTTCGAGTAATTTAATACTTTCTGAACGGCAAAGTCATTGAATACGCTTAATTCCCAGAATCCATACCTTCCAATTACATGCAAAATGGAAGGTAGATGCTATTATGTTAACGATGGGTTGTAATGCGGCTTTGATGTTGATACAAAAGAATTACTAGCCTAGTTTTATGTATACCATGATTCATTCTGTAAATTTGGTGCTAATGCTTTTATATGAATTAGATCTTTGGATTATGGACGCAGAAATTCTTTGATGAATGACGGATGAATATTGAACGACGGACTAGATAATGTAAGTCATGATAAGTTGATCACTTTTTTGGAAAAATGACCATATAAAAAAAGGATCCTTTTAATATTAATTTTGTTAAAATCCGAATATATATCGACAATTATAGTCTGTGGTCGAACACGTATACTATATTACGATACCGGTAATGGACGACCCTAAATTGTTTAGATCAAACTACATCGCTGTATAAGTGTACTTGAAATTACCAAAGATCTGGAAAGCAATAGAAAAGACATAGTAGGAGCATGCCTTTGAAGAAGCAAGAATGCAGGAAACATAACAAAATAGTTTCCTGCAAGAGAGAAGAATGGAGGTAACGGTGGACCGTAATGTATGAAGGTAACAAAATGGAAACAATAGGCATGGGGGTAATATATTTCTCCGTTGAGCATTTAATGGAAAAATCGTGACTCGACGAACAAAAGCACCATATTTCCACATAAACTTTCAGAACCTTCTAAGCTCCAACCAATCTGATGAGTAGGAGGCCAGTATTATTACAATACATTAAAATAGCCGCAGAATTACTGATCCACCCTCGTGTCAATAGAGGTGGAAGTCAATAGACATTTGCTGACTTTAGTCGACGCTTGATGCTGATAGAATAAAAAGAATGACTTGAATTCACTCGTACGCCATGTTACGGAAGCGTCTTGGGGTCATGATGATTTTCTTTTTAAATGTCTGGATAGTAAGTCGAAATTTCGAGATATTAAATCGAAATTTCGAGATAGACGCTTCCACACGCTTCTTCAAAACTGACGATAGCAAATATATTAAGGGGATTTAAAATTATTGTGTTTGTTAAATTTTCATAATTTCACAAATTTTGATATATGTGGGTATCAAAAAAAGAAAAAAAAACATTTAATCTGTCTGACGTGACTTGGAATCTATGGATCAAATCCCGTTCTGCTTCTCTCTCTCTCTCTCTCTCTCTCTCTCTCTCTATCGTCAGTTCACTCCGGTTCGTAGGTATATATAGTTTCCGGAAAGCACATGAATTTGCTAATGGCTGGTAGTCCTGCATATGGTCAAAGAATAGTATAGCGTATACCATGTGTTTTCAGCCCCGGAAGTAATGTTTTGTTTTACAGAATAGGACTGAACAAATAATGTATCTGAGAATTATTCCGGAAATTTGAGATAATGGGAGTGTTCAGGGCATAGAGAGCATGTAAGAGGACATTTGCATATACTTCGGAAAATAGATTGATCTTCTTGCGTTTCCAAATATCATAGGAAAATGGGGATCGATCGATGCTTCCAGCGAGATGTCCGTATCCTCTTGGCTGGCACGGTTCTGTACTTCTAATAGTGCTTAATTATTCCCTATTCATTGCTCCTAGTCACTTCTTTTAACTTTATGGATTGAATCAGTATCAGCATTGAGATAATTGAAAAAATAAAAAATAAAAAACTCAGTGTACGTATTTCTAGGCTACGGTGGTCCGTGCTATACCATGCTGCTACGTAACTTGGGGTGATATATCCATAGAGCAATGCACAGAGAATATGAATACATGACAAAACGTTCGGAATAAAGTCAGTAATAGGATACAGACTACAAAACGCAACTTGTCCTGCTATGCCAGATAAGGAATGACGACTGTCATTTCTTATGAATAAATATCGCTATAAATATTGTCCACAGCCTCAGAAGAATTGTGAAAGAAACTACAATTTCTACTCTCTAAAAAAACTTGAGTGAGCTGTTTCACTCAAGTTTGAGTGAAATGTGCCTGTTCACTCAAACTTGAGTTACTTTTCACTCAACTTGAGTTAAAACCACTCAAGTTCACTCAACCTGAGTGGGATCAATTTCCACTCTTATGCTTGAGTGAAAAGTAACTCAAGTTGAGTGAAAATCTCACTCAAGTATTGAGTGGGATCAATTTCCACTCTCACTTGAGTGAAATTTCACTCAACTTTTCTTGGAGAGCACCTCATCCGTCGTACGGAAAGAGTCACACCGCCTGATCACCGCCACACCGG
Source organism: Hanleya hanleyi (assembly GCA_036873755.1). Classification (NCBI taxonomy): domain Eukaryota; kingdom Metazoa; phylum Mollusca; class Polyplacophora; order Lepidopleurida; family Hanleyidae; genus Hanleya; species Hanleya hanleyi. Next base: position 9,419 of record JAVTVY010028856.1, read on the forward strand.
CTTGCTACGGTCAGATGGGGTGTGGATAGATCTTCACATGAAATCACGACTCATGTTCGTGAATAACGCTGAGAGGACAACGGCTGATTAAACAGAGAACAGTTATGGAATTGAATTATAAATCCAATGATAGAATATTCCTTACGTATTTTACGCTATTTTAGTTTGGCTCCATTTGGTAACACCTGAACTAAGAATATTCCTGGTTAGAATCAGTACAATCAATTGATTTGATTTTATTTATTTTTTATTCACATCCATAACATAACAGATACAAATAGACAATACAGTTTACATATACATAAATAATACCGGTTTCGTCCATTTTATGGACTTTTAAATAGCAATAATATATTTATTCATATGTAAGGCTATATATACAGTTGTAGTTGTAGTTGAACATGTTAAAACGCACTTCTATATACAAATTGGGCACAGGAGACATATATATTTACAATATAATGGAGTAGACAAAAGGTTTTACAGTTTGTTATAATCCGACAATGATATATACTATAGAATAAAACCTAAGCATTTGGCTTGCAAGTGAAATATTACATTCAGCTACTAACAAGACTGACCCATACACTCCAGTCTTTGATTCGAGACATACTTTGTTCTATTTTGTAATAGTATTTCAGTTCTTCAAAAATTTGGTTTTCTGTTTTGACATCGTCTAGGATAAATAGAAAATTTTGCCAACTAAAAGAGCAATTAATTTAAACTGACAGTCTAATTTGACAATATGACCACATGCATGGGAGCAGTAAAGGAGGAATTCGGTGTGCTACTTGATAACTTCCACATCCGACGCCCTTTTCATAGACAGAAATTTCACCCGTGCAGTACCTTTACCATGACCTGTACATTTTGTCTCTACGTCGAGCAGATCTCGAGATAGATGAAACAAAGACAGACATTGCAGATTTAATCGTTTAGATAGTCAGCGGTATCTATCTTATAATAAGAGGAAATTTTACGGTAAAGTAAGCTACATTTTCACATAAAATAAGAAAAAAAAATTGTCGAAGAAGAATAAGAGGAAATTTGACGATATATGGTGAGTTATATTTGTTACATATAAAGCTAGAGCTCATGGACTTCGAAAGGCCACCCAAAAATATTTAGACTGGTATATATTATACTACATGTAGGACTGCATTATTTATTTAATACACAATATATAAGCAGCAGATTCACATCTTTACTCCCCAGTCTCGTCACAGGTAATGCCTCCATGGCAGATACATTTAACAGTCGCCAATGAGAATTAAGAACAATTATCCATAGCTGCTGATCCACAGATGTGCTGAAAGATTTGCGTATTAAAAGATGGACAGATGCTCGTTTTTTATAAATAATTGTGTTTCTATTTTTCGGAAAGGCAAAAGTAATGTTATCTTTATTTCATGAGTAAAAGGTACACGATGGTGTGAAGCCTACAAATTCGGGAAAATGAGTGTAGGCCTAATGCATAAGCAAAGTCACTCCGAATAAATTAACAAACGCATATTGACAGTTTCAATATTTCGACAAAGTAATATTTGTCATCAGGAGAAATATCATCAAAACGGACCTCGTTTCACCGCTTGAGTTTCCCCCTATTCGGAATTTAGGTGAGAAATACAGCTTCTTCAACAGGGCTCAACTCGGCATGCGTCTATGACGACTTGTCATCCAGCCGCGAGAGAAAAAAGACTTGCTGCTTGTGTTGCGTCTATAATCTGCCTTGATTGTGATAATATGAAAACTAAGCCTTAAAATCTTATTGACACCTATGAATTGAAAAGAGTCACAACGATCAGTTGATCAAATAGGCCTACCGTATTTATTACGGGCAAAACTATAAACTTAGCGCCTTGCTCAACAGATGATGTTAACTGAAAATTCCGCCATGATGACCATGTTGCTTCCCAAGCTCTACCAGGCATTCATTACGTTCTGCTTCCGTCTAAACTTTGCGCAGTTGGCCTTTGCGCACACCCGGAAGTAAACAGCAATAATGAAAGTGAGTGAATGAATGAATGAATGACGCAAGTTATCAGAATATCCCCTGCCATGCACCATGGACGAGACGTCGATCGCGATAATGTGACCCAACATTTAATTCACTGTATTGATATTCATACTTTGCAGTTTTGACAGCGGCGAAAAAGATAATTTATTTAATAAATTGACTTGACGACGGCAACATATGATTCATTTTCCCGCGTATTTCGTTTTGCGTAACCTCCATGTGAATTGAACGATCGTTCGCGCAAACTTTTGTGGCCTGAACTGAAGCAGTCACCTGTAAGTATGAAGTCCTGGTGGCTTATAGACTGATACATCACCTGCCAAAATGTATTCATGATATCCCTATGAAGCGTTCGCTGTTAGTCTATCTCAGCAACTGGAGGCTATATTAATTTTTCTCGTAAAAGTCTCGCGAGAGCCCAACTCCCATAATGCTCTGCGTATGCGCAAAGACGTTTCCGCGCAAGTTGTTGTTGCAACTGGCCTTTTTCAAACCAGAAGTGTGGAATTTTAGATGAACAATTTGGGCTTGAAAGACACACTTCCGTTCATCTGAGACAGCCCAAATTCAATCCCCAGCTAGATACAAGAAAACTTATTGATGTAGATGCATCAATGCCGGCGGAAACGTTTGTAGCTTATAGTCTACGTATTACAAACCGATTACGTGTGCAACTGGTGAATACAGGTCACGATGCACCATTATGGTTAAAAAAAACCACGTCGATTTGTTTGTTTTCATTACAGGTTTGACTAATGTAGTTCGCGCAAGGACCCATCTGGAAAGTGTGGGGTTAGCCGGAAGTTAAGTGCTTGCTGGCAAAATGTGCACATGAACCGCATGTCAAACTAGACTTTGAAAGTAATGTTCTCTGGTTCACGTGTTAAGTCACTTCACATAACCTGATGTAAGAGTTCGCCCTGTGGCATTATATGGGACCCATCATCAAGCCACTATTTCTTTATTGATGTGTGTCATTGAAAATTAAGCCTAGATCGACTTTCTCTACACGATCCACGTGTTTACTGTTTCGAGTTTTTAGTAACTCGCAGTTCAATCTCAAACATTTTGCTGCAGACGTACAGGTGAATAACTTGATCATGTATGGTCATCGATTTGGTCTCTCAGCCATAATAAAATAGTACTAAAGGGCATTTATTCGATGCATTCATTATAACAGAATTAATATTAATGTGTTAACCACGAACGGGTGATACAATCCTGTCGTTTTACGATATGAAACTAGTTGGATCACTCCACGGCACGTCTGTGAAGTATGGCTCGAGAAAACACCGGTTACTCGTCCAATATCAAGATGGCCACTCCCATGTTTACCGAATTCAGATATCCGGCGGCGCTGTGCCGCCGGAAATAAACCTCCTCTCCATTTTATCCAGGGGTTTGAACTCGGAATTCTGCTTCGTTCTCTAGGAAATTCTTGGAATTCAAGCAAGACTAGCCCATAGATTAAACCCATTTCAATAAGGTCCCCTCCCCTTCGGGGGATGGCCTTAATAAGAGAAGACAGACGATAGTAAGATATATTTGTTACAAATAATAGTAACAAAATTACACTATAGCAAAAGAATTTTGAAATATATACTGTGAGAAAATCTTACTATATAGCTATGTTTATGTCATACAAAAAAGTTGAAATTTGACCACCTCAACTTAATCAATAGATATGCTACCGTAAAACAACTGAGATATAAACATGTACCTTAATTTAAGTACACACTCGTTCTATCACGCTAATGTATAGCTGAGCTCAGCTGACTTTCAGCAGTCAACACTTATCTATTTCAATTGTACTTTCGCCTAGATGAAACGCTGCATGGAATCAAGTAAAAATAAGGGAGTTTTCCGTGATTACATGTTGACTACCGATCCTCCATTACTACAATAATTTGACATAATTAAAGCCAGACGACGAAATGCAGGTATCCACCAAACCTGGATGAGATCAAAGTTTGAGAGTTGTGGACATTTGAAGACTGTAACAGGAATCGAGTGTTCATGTCATAGATTCCCAATCTTAATAAATCAAACTCCTATCAATGATCCCAATCGTATATGTAGCTATATATGTAGGATCTTACTGATTTCAATTGAATCTGATGTTCAGAGCGCCGAATATATTTAATAGTTTTATGACATCACGGTCCACAGGCCCCAGTGTCTGGACAGTAGAATTTAAATTCAGTATAATTTAAATAATTTAATTTTTTTTAAGTCATCCTATAATACAGAGAGGAAAAGGTATTGCACGCGCCATATTGGATTTGCCCGCCAAATACGAAAAAACAAAGTAAAGTTTTCACATTAAAAACTGTTTAACTAACCGTGTTACTGGTGTCCACTCAATTTTGAAACCTTTGTTATGCCATCTAACCCTACGGGAAATCTCAGATCGCCGTTTTATTGGTATAAATCCATCTCTAAAAACAGTAAACTTACGGCTTCTGTCAGCCGCTCTCTGCCTCCACTGGGACGTAAATTGCTGTCTACGTCATCGCTTTCGGCATTCTCAAAGAGAGCCGTGTCTACCCGCGGGAAAACTGGTGACATTTTTGAATCTCCAATTTCAACGCGAGGCAGCATGACATCACTCGCTCGCGGGTAGACACGCAAAATAGTACATCTTCAGAAAATTTATGACTTAACCTGAAGATCACAAGATCATCAGATAAGCAAGAATAGTGCGATCAGACAACATGCAGGCGAAAGTACGGTATAATTGACGTAATTCGTTGTTTTCCGCGTTTCAATGGTTGATCTTCAATGCAGAATCTAGGTCAACTAAATTTATGTCTGCTGCTTCAAACGAGTAGGCCATAAAGTTCAACGTTCAGTTTTATTTTTTTAACAACAAAACTTGCATAATGATAGCAACAAAAGTACATATCATAGGGCGTGTGAACAGTACTATGTAGTGAATGAAGAACAGAAATGCTGCAACTGCCTTGCCCTGATCAAGTACATGTCACGCTAAGAACCTGGGAGAGGTCATAAATTTTCGGAAGATGTACCGTCTTGCGGTAGACACGGCTCTCTTTGAGAATGCCGAAAGCGATGACGTAGACAGCAATTTACGTCCCAGTGGAGGCAGAGAGCGGCTGACAGAAGCCGTAAGTTTACTGTTTTTAGAGATGGATTTATACCAATAAAACGGCGATCTGAGATTTCCCGTAGGGTTAGATGGCATAACAAAGGTTTCAAAATTGAGTGGACACCAGTAACACGGTCAGTTAAACAGTTTTTAATGTGAAAACTTTACTTTGTTTTTTCGTATTTGGCGGGCAAATCCAATATGGCGCGTGCAATACCTTTTCCTCTCTGTATTATAGGATGACTTAAAAAAAATTAAATTATTAAATTATACTGAATTTAAATTCTACTGTCCAGACACTGGGGCCTGTGTCACGGTCGCATTTCAACTATACGGTACTTTACTTGTTGCAACCTCCCCACAGCGCATGCTCCATTTCGCAGGCTTCATTACCATCCCTGCCACCAATAGCGGAAGTTGACCTTTACTACGTTGCTATGACGTATAGGGGAAACCAACCAACGCACGGTTCAGTTTGAATCCGGCCGAACAACTCCTTTAGTGTTACACATGAGCGAACTACTTTTCATATGCTCTGTCCACATAAACAGGGGAAATTATCTCCAGATAATTTTTTTTAACGCTAGGTCAACAGAGGTATTATGCAAACTTGAAAAGTAATCGAAATGTTTGGTAAATATCTATTTTACTATAAATGATGTCACTTCCGGCGATGTGCGCGAAGGCCCCGAATCCGGTCCAAAAATCTGACTGATGGCTGGGGTGTTATTAGACCCCCAGCGAGGTGGTTGTACTTGTTGTCGGGGAGGCGGGATAGGTTCCTCGCCTCCGACATAACCCAAGATTATTCCAAGGACCAGTCCATATTTCTACCCCGCATTATGGTGCCAAATTGACGGGACCGCGGTCAAATCATGAGGTAGAATTACCCCTGAAATTATGTTTGTTCCAACACGAACACAACAGACGTTTGTATGTCCGACGGAAGTTCCCGTTCATCACACCGTAAATGATAAAGTTCACCCAACTGTTGGCATAGGCGAGGTATATACCGGCCATATGCACACCACGTGACCAGGTATCATCAACATCCCCGATCGTAGTGACCGTAAACAGTAGCATCAGACACACGAGCACAATGAACACAACAAACAGGGAATATGCGGTAATGACGTCATTTCTGCTGTATTTCCTCACAGTGAACGAGGATGCCAGATTGGGAACTACTCTCCTGACATTTCTCTGGCTTTGTCGAACTTTTGCAAAGATCTTCGCGTAACACAAGAGAATAGCTGTGGCTGGAATAATAACCGAAATCACCATCTGCATAAAAGTGAAGGACTGACCACCAGATCGGAGATATACACACAAACGAAGAGCTCGGTCATATCCTGTTTGTCCCCAACCTAAAAACGGCGCCGTGTTCATGGGAACGGGGATGAAGAACAGCAAAATCAGAGCAAGACACGTGTTTCTTTTGGACAGCCATACTTCGTACTTTTGAGGATGGCAGATTTTGACATACCTGTTGATGCCGATGAAAGTTATACTCCAGAGAGACACTCCGTAACAATAACTAACCAGAAAAGCGTTTATCCTACACCAGAACATATTAACGGGGTATTGTCCTTGTAAGAAATCGGCCAGGGTGAAGGGTAGAATGTAACCTTGTATCACACCGTCGGCCATTGCCAAAGTAATCACGAACACATTACAGCGAGAACGCAATTTCTTCTCCACAAGGATGGAAACTATGATGAGTGTATTGCCAAATATTCCAAAACAGACGAAGAAAATAGTGACAAGAATAAGAAGTGTTGTTTCAGCGGAGGAAAACTGGTGACCGATTAGAAGGCGAAGAGTTCCATTGTCTGCATCAGTGGACGAATTCTCCATCTGGCTATAGTTGCCAGTCATCTTGATTTAAAAATCCAAAGTTTAACCGGTCCACCCGTGAAGATCTCTTAGACTCCTGTATCACTTATAAACAGTCGGGTTAGAGCAAAATGATAAAAAGTCCCCTAAACGAATTACCAATGGCTTCAGTGTCGTGATCGCTGACCTGCGAGTTCTTCAATGCTTTGTCTTAAATGTTTAGTTGCTGTTGATGACTTCGTATAAGACAATCTTGTGAAAGCTCCCATCTACCTTCACTCCTTTTTATCAGACAAGAGAGCCAAATGACTGACAGGTCTCAGAAGACGCGATTGGCTACAACGTAATTCGGGGAGTTCCTCGTTATGATAGACGTAAAAAATAAATCTTTAGGATAGTTCTCTTAGAGATGATAAATAGCTGATACGCAGGCGCTTATAACCGTGTATTGACAGTTTCGATCCATACACCTGTGCCTTCGTCTCGTATCATCGCACACATAAGCCTATTGATTCTGAAAGCTCTAGAAGATTACACAGATTGATATCTAGCGATCTACACTGTTCTTACATGACCCATTCCAAAATAACTGCTGAGTCAGATTGAATTTGGTTATTAATCTTAGATATAATTACCCTGCATCATGGAAATATTAATATAAAAGATGGAGCCTCAGCAATCTCATCGATACGGAAAACAATTATCTGTGGTTATATTCAGACGATTACGTCATGAATTCCATGCACGAAATCTGTAACCAAAATGTAATTCCGTCACATAATACAAAATCTCGGTTATGTCATTCCTGGGCAATTTTTCCCATGTTGTTGACCAGTCATTATCGCTCTTTCACATTTAAACGAATATACGTACATTGCCGGTTACATGACAACAGAATTGATGTGTTTCGGTCTGTCCTCAGAATTGTTTAGAAAGGATAAAATCGAAACTTGTAAAATAGGAAAAATCGCAACATCCATAAATCATGGACCAAAATGTAATTCCGTAACGCAGATTTGCTTAACCACGTTTATCATTTTGAAACTTTACTTGACGGAAATCAGATAAAATTAAGTTCAGGCGCTCAGGATTCGAATATAACATCGCCTGAAATGAGAAACATTCGAGTTTTGATGGAATATACATGTAACAGACACGTCTTCATAAGGAGGTTATTTCACTGTAATTCCGTCACGCGGTATTCGAATGTCACGTGACCAGGTAGAAAAAAATTGTATATCCCTTTTTTCCTCTCACCCTACAGTTCTTAGTATCAGGGTTAGGGAAATGATATTCCAAACAAATGCTACCATGGACGAGTAATAAAACTGAGGGGTTCAGAAGAACTGAAAACATGGGTACCTTGTAATTCCTTCACGCTGTAATTCATGACTTAATAAATCGGTAGATGAAGTGCGATGTAATCGTGGGAAGTACATACCGTACAACGAAGTAGTCGGAAAGTAGTCCAACCTCTGAGACACGCTCTTGGTCATTTGCAATCGCATTCGCCACTGCTCCGTTTATTCCGTCTAATTCATAGCACCTCGCGCATTATTGGTGTAGGGGTTTTACAGCTCTCAGCTGTAAACCGTGATCCGCTGCACGTGAGGCACACCACATACTACAGGATGTATTTCCGCTCACATAGTCCTCACTGTAATCTCCCTTATCAGGAGATAAAGTGTATATCTCATTGAATTGAATATTCCCTTGAGTCTATCTCCGAAGGATCTCCTCTAATTTGAGGTGTTTCTCCTGGGTTGTCATCCCCATCCGTTCAAAATGGTAACGGAAGTTCTACAGCTGACATGCGATGATCAGAGTTTCGGCATAATACTATGCTTGCAAGGAGTTTAAACATGGCTGCCATATGGATTCCTATCAGTGATGGGCGAGATCGGTATTAGTATACATTACTACGAGCCTGTGCCGAGTGAAACAATCGGTCTCCTTCGCAGATTCCCGCTCCGCAGTCTCTAACGCTCTCTTTTTGTGAGTCACGTCGGTATTTCTCCGATAGATCAGTTCTTTGAGTGAATTTGAAGGATGGTCTTAATTCGTACACACGACTTAATCGCTTGGATCCTTCAAACTTTGGACTCATTGGACCTTTTCTTCTCTGTTACAAGAAGGATTGTGATTGTGATACAGACATCTCTATCTTGAGATGCAAACGGCAAACATCTATTAAACTATATATGATGTCACATCCGGCGATGCGCGCGCGACCCGGAATCCAGTCCAAAAATCTGACTGGTGGCTGGGGTATTATTAGAGCCCCAGCGAGGTGGTTGAGGTCGGTTGCCATTATGGTGCATATATGGCGATTTCATGCAATTAATATTCGAAGACAGCTAACCATGTTAACTTGGGAAATTTCACTTGCGTGGGCAGAGCTGTATCAATCCACAAAGCTGAAAAATACACTTCTTCACATGAAAATATCCATGTAAATGTCTATGTTCCAGGCACCGTGTTTTCCAAGATAGTTTAACCTTCGTGAAGCCCCCACAGACCAAGATTTGTCAGAATAAAGAGAAAAGTTACATTTTCCAGTCACAACAACTGAGTGTTTCGATAAGTTGCTTTTAATTTTTCATTCAACTTCCCTTCCCTTCAGCGATTTTTTCCCGATATACAGCAAGTCCATCCATATCTTTATCATTCTGTTTTCTTGCCTTCTCGTATGACTTTCATCGAATCCCGAGACAAAGCCAGCTCCACTCGGCACGGTCTCGGATAATGTAGTACCTCGACCCATACTGCTAGGAATCCATATTGACATTCCTGTTGAACGCACAGTATCACGCCGAAACTTTGAACAACGCATGTCTGCTGTTTGACTTCTGTTACCATAGCGATCAACTTGAAACGAAAAATCACGAGAAACAACTCAAATCAGAAGAGATCCTTCTGGGTAGAATCAAGGGAATATCCATTTCATTTGGATATCTATTTTATCCCCTGATAAGGTAGAAATACAACGGAGACCATTTGAGCATGAGGTGTGCCTCACGTGCGGCGGATCACGGTTTACACCAGGGCGGTGCAGAAATCCTTACACCATTAATGCGCGAGGTACTATGACTTCGACGGAATAGGCCGAGCAGTCGCGAATAAGCCAGCTCTCGTAATTCGTCTTGATCCGTCGTACGTTCCCATGCCGTAGGCGTTAGTTTTTGTTTTCTCGTCGTTCCTTCTATTACGGTTCCGAACTTCCGGTACAATAGTGTTGGTTAGCACATATAAATGGGGTTGTCATCAGGTAAATGTTGTCAAATGTAAAGTTTTAACGTTATTTTTTTCCTCGACATTTTCAAGACGCTGGTGCAATAACGGCAATGAAGGCTTATCTCAATGCTGCTGATTCGTACAACCAATTGCGTGTTGGTATTGTTGATCCTCAAGTCACTGAAAAGCTCCAAATTGGCGATGCGTGCTGTCGTGCCTTGGCTAACACAAATACATCTTCCGGAGCAGAAAATATGTCACCGAAAGTCAAACAATTCGAAGCGGTATAATACAATCACGTCGTTATTTATTCATGAAGACGCAGATGCTAAAGTAGGATGTTGCACGCTAGGCAGTGTCATTAAATGGAAACAACTACTTATCCGGTAGGCGCGAAGATGCATCAAACACAATACAAGAGTGCTTTCTGTCAGCCATATAAAAGACCTATTTAAATAGCTAATATTGCCACGTCAATCAAAGAAATAATATTTTCATGGTATCTTGAATTCTCGATACCACGGTATACGCACAGGGACTTGATCAGTGGTGGTTTTCCTTGCCGTCGCTGTTGATGCTGTTAATGAATAAATAAATAACAAAAAAATCTAAACGAATAAAATTAGTGTGTGAGTGAATAGAATTTAACGTCGCTTTCAACAATAATTCAGCTATATCGCGACGAACCAACTAAGGACCAACCAGCCAAGTTGCGTTCCCGCTACTTCAAAGAAGAAAACTTTGAAGCAGCATGGAACCAGACATCATCCATCCACCCGGTAAAACACTGCAGCATATACAGAGAAAGCATATGTGTAAATCTAGTATATGTAGATATAGATATAGTATAGAGGAGGGGTATATAGATCAATATATATGTATAACTCTAATTTATACAGAGAGCGCATTTTGATGATATTCGCTGTCGATGACCGCCACAGCTGAATATCATCGTGGGTAAACGCACAGGGGCTTGTTTCCGTTTCCAATGGTTAACCCTATCTGGCCTGGGCGATTTGGGGTTTATCGCAGCCTGGGGGGGGGGGGAAGTGACCCCCCCTAAATATTTTCTCTACCACTAAGTCTAGAGCCCTGAAACTTACCACACTGTATCTTTGGTTCAAGCTCTACCGGGAAATGCAAAAAAAGCCAAGATGGCCGCCATGATGACGTCACAGTAACGTCATCTTCTCAGAAGCCATTTTTCGGCCTTTTTGGGGTCGATTTTTCAAAATTTTCATTTTACCGATTTTTCTCTCGAAAAAAATCAAATAAAATGTAGAATAATTAGTTTTGCATAAATAAAATACTTTCAAGGCCTTTTAGGCAAGGAAAATGTGAAAAAATGGAGCGAAAAGATTGAAAAACACGACTTTCGTGGATACCACATGGCCGCCATTTTGAATTTACCCATGATCCTCTGCCCGGGTGTATATGAAAATAGGCTCAAAATGACCCCAATAAGATAAGCTTAAAAGTCACTAAGTTTCAGCCTCGTCGGTTTTGTCGTTTCGGAGCAGCAGAGAAAAGTTTACTAGGGGGGCACTTTCCGCCCCCCCCCCCCCCAGGCCAGGTAGGGTTAATTGTGTTGATTGGTGGATCGGGGGAGTGAAACGTTCGAGCAGTAAACGTTCCAGTAGTATTTGGATGTAAGAGTGCCGTGACCTTAAGTAACTGGACGAACAAATTGCTAGGCTGTATTGAACAGCCTCGTGCACTGATCCTGGCCAACGAGGGAGATTCGATACAACCCATCACTTTGTCTGAATCTTGGAGGTGGGAGAGGATTACCTGTTGAGACAACCAAATCAGAGTAATACAATAAAACAATAAACATATATTCTAGTAAAGGTATGCTGGAGATACATGATCTAGTGTCGCGTAGCGTACAATTCTTGAAAAAAAAAGATCCATGTTCTACAAGCTCTACCTTCAAGAGAGAGAACTATTCCCTATTTAAGATACGGGGAATATACCCTGGGCCTAGTCTCGTGTAAACTGGCTATCTTCCTTGGTCAGGCTCGTCGTCCACTGGTTCCCTCCGGCCTTCTCTTATGGTGTTTATGTATGTTATGAATTTGGTGCTAATGCTGTTATATGGAATATGGAATAGGTCTTTGGATTATGGACGCGGATATTCTTTTATGAACGACGGCTGAATTTTGAATGACGGACCAGACGCTTGTAATTCTGTAGTACCCCGGAACGTATGGAACCTCTAGTCGTCGCCGTGTGTAGATGCACCAAGCAGATCGCAGCAGGGCTAGAGATTCACCCGTGTGCGTACGTGAGAAATAATATAATCTCAGACGAAGGTAATCTGAAAGTACAATGTTATTCGGATATCAGCTGTGCCGATAAACCGTGTATGTGTGTATGTATGTGATTGCATAACATATAAGCCGAAGCTGTTACTTACGGACTGTAAGCGAATGTATCCATGTAAAAGTTTTGCGCCGTTGGCACTGGAACTTGTATATTGCAATGTTTATCGTTAGTGGGAAATGTATGATGTATGATTTAATCAGTCAACGCTCGATTCAGAGGACTACGGCCCGTACCAACTCGGGCCGGATTCACGACCTAGTCTCTCGGGTAACAGCCGCCGATCAACAAGTTATATTCCCCTGTGTCTAAAACCAACCCTCTTTAAGAAACCTTCAACCTATGTCGGAGTGAACAAGTCACCTAGCCGCCTGTAACTGTCAGCTTGAAACGATTTATATAGACAACGGCTATCCCCAAAGCTCGCAGTAACTCAGGCAATATAACCCTCCTGTTACCGTGCAGCTTGTACGGCAGCAGTGCGGCTATACACTCCGGGCAGTTCTTCTCTCCCGATGGCGGCGGTGAATCTGGCAGTTAACCTCTCCGTCCGTACGTCACCAGTGCAGCTAGACTCCGTCCATATCGTCTCTCTAGACGGCGAAAAATATTCTCCGCCGATAATCCGTCCCAGCATAACAGCACAAACGTGTTACCTTGAATATTCACTTTTCATCTGTCGATGAATGCGTAATTTACGGGCTTATATAGAGCCGATGAGTTCATTTCCCTCGGTACTATAATATATGCACCCCAGGAAGTTGAATGTGCGCTGTTGAAAGCACAACAGCCTATGAAAATGCATTTTCACCCAAAACAGCAGCATCACACTTCTCTGTGTGGATACAGGGTAGTTAATCAATCAGGAAATAATTAGTCTTGCCACGTTTTCGGCTCCTAATTCGTTCAATTAAGGCCAATATCGATGATTTTTGTTCCCCCAAAACTGGTGGTCCCGAAGTGACTCAGACTACACGAAAAGCATATACGTAATACTTCTCGCGCCTTCAAAAACACAACGTCCTAGTCGTGGCGCTCGGCCAATGTTTTTGAACGGGTATATGTTGAAGAGAAATATAGTCCAATCACGGCAAATCGTCAATCACTGCCGATTACTTTTGCCAATTGAGCAAACAGGATCAGGCAGCCAGGCCTCACGGTCATCAGTGTCTCCAATCGCGGGACGGTAGTCCTTATAACGGCATGCTACGCCTTCGCGTTTGGTAGAGAGGCAACATTAGGTCCCGGCAGTTGTCCAGGACTACTTCCCGCTGGCGGCAGGTTCTCGTCGCTTCTCGGGGTTGCACAATCGAAGTTGCACTGTGGACGAATCCGTAGGAAATATCTGAGGTTTGTATTTCTCTCAAACTTGGGATGTGTATGATCCTTATCCTGTATAGTGTCATAACGTAATCATGCAAGCCTGTAGGTGGTCCGAGAAGTCTTTGTTGGGTCGTGTCGTACTAGCCGACTCTACTTGGACGGAGATGTGGGGGATGAGAGAGAGTTGTCTGGATATTCAGGGTGTTGTCACAATGTCAGGCATGGAACGGTCAGTACTGCTCGAATCTAACTGTTCCACTAAGTCAATACGCTGACATAAAGGTTTTTAATGTCATATATACTGAAGTTTAGAGGCCTGTTCTTGGTGACATAAAATATTAATATATCATCAAATCTGGTGTCTTATGTTGCAAGGATAGGCCACAGTTGCAACATCCGTTACACCGAGGTGCGTACAAACGGACGACATTCCAGTTCACTTTTTGAGAAATACTAACGCCACGAAAGGTCGCACTGACTGGACCTGCGCAGCATGAACCGAGGGATGCGGAATTCCTGATCTCGACTGATGTGGCTGGATATGGACAAACGTGAGTACAGAAATATACAAGCAATCCGTTTTACAGACCTGAGACACTCCCGGAGGCTACTTTAGCTCCTCTATTTTCAACCCATATCCCGATTAATCGCAAAACAGCCCTTACTCTACCACCAGTTATTACTCGACTGTTTTCTAGATTTTCCACCTCCATGTCCGTTCATGCCCGACCACATACATGCAGAATTGACGGGCTTTCCCAAAACACATTTACACTTGTCTCCCCTCCGGACTGTTGGCGCCACAGAAATTCAAAGAACACGCTCAGACTGTAGTCCGGATACCCAACCCACATTACGCTATGCCATCCTTCTCTGAATATATCCAACGTTAAAGGAGACGGGAATCCAGTCTAGCTCAGGCTGGCCCAGACATGTTCAAATCTCTTCACCGGAAGTTGCGTAAAGGAAACGGAAAAGAGAAAAGGGCACCGGTACCCCCCCCCCCCCCCTCCCACATCACATGATCCGTTTCATAGGTTCACTCCACGTATATACCATACCTTCAACAGCGAAAGTTGACAATAACAACTTGATTATAACATATACGGAAATAATCACGGGCACGCGGTTCAGTTTAATCCCACACAGAGCAACCCTCTAGGTTTTATGCATGGGCGAACTACGTTTTCTATGCTCACTCCCAACTGAGAAAATGATATCTAAAACATTCTTTTTATCGGTATGGTCAACCGGAATATAGCACAGACTTGTTATGCTGTCATTTCGATCGGGTGGTAAGGTATAGTCTGCTCCTTATTTTGCCCCACACAGTTTACAATGTTGGAATATGACAATTGCTTCAATCGACCTGCCCTGGTCGCTGTGAAGGCACTGAGGAATCCCCCCATTGCCTTTGTTGCTGTAACTGCCTTCTGGTCGCGAGTTGGCACAGTAACTATGAACATTGAGAACCAGTCAGATATCACAAAAGTATACCACTGCTCGATTTGTCAATCTGTGTGAAGTCTACATACGACACTTCCAGGGGTAAAGTTATAGTCAACCTTCCCATGGTCGTCTCCACAGGCGCACACTTCGCTGGCAGCTATCGGTGTACTAGCAAACCTGTATCGTTATATCAGGAGACCAGCATCTTTCTCCAACGAAAACTTCCATCCTTTCAGGGGCTTGATGTCCAGCCATATCATGTAGATCGTGCAGCACCTTATCTAGCAGACACGCTTATAACAACACTTCCTGACTTGATCTCACCACTACTGACAGTTATTCATCGATACCGGACACCCTGCCTGGACACGTCCTACTGCTTCACCAGACTCAAAACGGACTTCTTTGGACCGTTCCTTACGAGTTGAACGTCTGCCAATCCCGTGGTAATCAATCTTCTTTGGATCTTCAATCTGATACTTGGCCATAAGCTGAGGGTCCCACCTTGGCGTTCCAGTGGATGAATGCGACCTCATCTGTGTATTTAAGATACAAGCGTCCAGTCCGTCAGTCAATATTCAGCCGTCATTCATAAAAAAAGAATTTCCGTGTCCATAATCAAAATTACAACACATATAAGGGAAGTAAAAAGAAGTATCGACATACTGACCGAGCCACATGACTTCACAGTATAGTCTTCTGGTTAACCTATTCTAAAGCACATACAAAGAATCTAACGATTCGTGATGTGTTGTATCCCAGGTACGATTTGATTGTACCTTTTCATGTGGCAACTTGGATAACATGCCGGCACGGCCCTTAGCAGCGGCATAAGCGGTATTAGATACAAATCTAGAGATGAGAAAATCTGAATGAGAAAGTGAACCGATTGATTTCAGTCCTTGATTTAGAAGAAGCGGTAACCATTACGCAAGCGACGAGACCTCAATCACGGGTCCGGGGGAAACCAGGCCTATTGAAAATATCGTTTAAAAATGTGGACGAAAAGGTACGAGTTTTGCGGGCCAAAACAAATTGAAAGATTCGACAGAGTTTGGGCGAACGTACCTGAGATCGTCGAAATCTCATATCGAGAGAATTATTGATATCAATGCCAGAGTGATGCTCAGCGAATTACCGAACGGTGATGACTATCGGATCACTGCCAATGGGTGTATCATTCGACGAGACGATCGTGACGATCAAACTGCCGAAATGAACAACTTGTCCGACAGATTCAGCGGAGAGGGTCTAGTGGGACCGTACGTGATGACAACGGGTGGACAGAGGCATGTGGTCGACGCGGTGCTGGGAGAGGTATGCGAGGGAGGGGTCGTGGCGCACGGTATGCTGATGCAATTAACAGCCGACAAGAAACAATTCCACACGCACGTACCAATCAAACTTATCATAATCGGACCAGGGACGATCATGAATATGACATGTCGGACAGACAAAATTTCGATCTCTATAGTCTAAATGTGAATGGTTGGACGATTGAAAATAGGGAATTACGTGAACAGCTAATTGCATATACAAAAAGTGACATTGTTTGTATAAACGAGACGCATGTGCCTGATGACGTTTTAATTGAAAATTCATTACGTGAGACTTATAAATGGATAGGACATCCTAGAAAATATACGCATGTGAATGCTCCAAAAACATTCGGAGGAGTTGGCATGTTTATTAAGAATTCGTTATATGAGACATATTCTATCAATGTACTGGATAAGACTTACGATGGAATATTAGGTGTTGAAATGATTGACAAATTATCTGGGTATAAATTCATTGTTTATTCGGTATATCTACCACCGGAGAATTCACCGTATGGGAGAGATGCTTCCAATTTTTTCAGTCACTTGGTGACTCAGGTATATATGCACTCTCAAAGCTGTGATGCACTGTATATATGTGGGGATATGAATGCTCGTATAGGGGTCATGACTGAGTCTATAAGAGAAATTAATCATTTGCTATCTATTTTCCCCAGAATAAATTTACATTCGGTTGTTAATAATCATAGAAAAAGTCTGATTGAATTTTTGGATGACTGTAAGATATGTATGGTCAATGGACGGGTTACCCCCGAGGATGACAATTTTACATGTATAAAAACAACAGGAAAATCGGTGGTTGATTATTGCTTGGTAACCCATGACATGTTATTGGATTGTGTTTCATTCAAGACAGAGCCATGTAACGATACAATCGAGAAATTACAGATATATAATCTTTTGTCTGATAGATGTAAAGTAACAGATCATGTAATACTTACCCTAAAAATCAGAGTTAGAACTGTCTCGATAGAATTGGAAGTTGAAAATTTGATGTAGATATTCAACCCACTATCATGCTATCTGACTTCATGTCATCGCCGGCTCTTCGACAGTGTGTTACACAATTCAATGATGCTATAACAGATATTAGACGTACTCAAGAAATTATACATGAGAAGTACAGTGTCTTGTCTGAAATAATTATTAATGAAATGAAAGCTTACTTTCGTCCCATAGATGGGGCTAGCAGACCTAACCGTAAGAGGTATAATAGAGCGAAACCTTACTGGAACAATGAACTATCTCAACTCTGGAGAAATATGCACGAGAAAGAGACAGAGATTTTGTTCAGTTCAGAGGTAGCAGAGAAAATAAAATGAGACTGCAAAGTGAGTATCGCTCATCAGCAAAGACGTTCGATAAGAAACTTAGGCAATGTAAACGAAAATTTGATCGCGAAACGAGAAAATATAGAAACTGCATGTACTGATAATCCCCGTGTGTTTTGGGAACAGATACAGAAGTTGGGTCCAAAACGTAAGACTGCCATTCCAATGGAATTTACAGATGAGAATGGGACCATTATTACAGATAAGGTTAAGGTTCTTGAACATTGGCGGGATGAATATGAACAGTTATATAATGTTACTGATGGCCGCTTTGATGATAACTTTTATGTTGAAAAACCCAATGAACCGGAACAAATTGAATATTCTATGCTATCAGATGACACATTAAATAGAAATATAGAGCGAGAAGAAATTTCCAAAGCTGTAGACAGAGCGAAAAACTACAAGACAGCAGGTATTGATGAATTACCTAATGAAGTGCTTAAAAACGACCCAGTCAAATACATGTTATATGTATTTTTTAACTTATGTTTTGTGAACGATTTGCTACCAAATGTTTGGCTGAAAGCATTGATTTTCCCCATACCGAAGGGTAATAGTACTGATCCAAGTGTATACCCTTACACTACCGTGGTATAAGCATATTGTCTTGTTTGTACAAAGTATATAGTGGTGTCCTTAATGCTAGATTAACTATTTTTGCTGAACAAAATGATTTGCTATCCGAAGAACAGAATGGTTTAGATCAAATAGATCGTGTATTGATCAAATATTTTCTTTGAACAGTATTGTTGATAACAGCATATCTAATGGGAAAGCTGTATTTTCCTGTTTTATAGATTTACAAAAAGCTTTTGATTTAGGGACCATTCAAAATTTATCCTGAGGGGGGGGCCGGTGGAATTTGAGGGGGGGTCACCAATAACTTCGAGCCCTACGAAGGGGGGGTCATGTGTAACTAGACTGTGTGTAGAGGGGGGGTCATCGGTAACTTGATAAATGATGATGATAAATGGACAGCTGTTCAGCTAAGATTTCTTGAGCTTCTGTATGAATTTCATGTTTTTAATGTTGAAGAACCAGGGTGGACTTTAGATCAGGAAACACATGTATCAGAACACGGCTTTGTTTATCCATGGAGCCTATTAAACAGTAGGCTCTATGGTTTATCATAAGCCTAAACAACATACAGTACCATAGATAGACCTATGTTCTGTTAGCATTAATCTCTGTACAAACCTCCTGTAGTGTAGTAGGACATGAGACTGTTAAATGGCTTTATAATCATATTTACTCTTCTCAAGATGTATTAAAAGCTAGGCCCCTATTCAGCTAGATTTGATTTAGTACACAGTGCATCTATAGCAAATCCTTTATCTAAACACATCCAGGTGCAGTTCAGCCTGGACCTTGTGGACATTGACTAGCTAAATGAATATATAGCCTGAATTTTGAGACTGAAACAAATAATTTCAATAATTTATGCTGCCCCAAAGTTGAAGAAATAAATTGTGGCGTACTACAAGACAAGTTGCACTGACGTTAAAGTCATGATGAGGATAATATTATAAAATATAATAATTTTAATAGTTTTATAATAATAAAATGCCGTCTATTTTTTGCAGGGTTTTTGTAGCGAAGCCGACATGATGAATGCATGAAATTAATCATGTCGGATTCGTCCGTATTTTTATAAAGTTTATCTCTGTGTCAGTATAACAAACATAACCTCATTGTTTCCCTGAGCGGTTGTATGTAGTATTATCTATCATAATTATGCAGTATGACATAATTTTACCTCAAACCGGTGAATGCGAATAAATACGTCATACAGAATGTAATCTCCGAGCTCCTCGCAGTTACGTCGTAGTGCAGAACTGTGTCACATTCCCTGCCACTTTTTTCATATGTATAATACCATACCGCGAATCAGTTTATCAACGAATAGCTCTTCATATTATTAAAGTGTTTTCAATCGGTCTTAATATAATTTCACACTGCATCATTTTAGTGCCCCTGGCTATGTTGGAATGGTGTACGGACATTTCCCCCTTGGACATTTTCCTCAGTGGACATTTCCTCCACCCTATATTTTTAGGTTATTTTGAACATGGTTTTTAAATAATTTTGTAATAATGCAATTTTTTTTCTATATATAAAGATATAAGGATTTCCACATATGTTTTACGATAATTGAGTCACAAAGTGATAAGTTATTATACATATACACAGTATATATCAGTATTATACAGTCAGCACATTTTAAAACAGTATAAAAGATGTATACATGGTATATAGCGTAACATTAACTGTTCATAGGTCGGTGTCATGAAGCCATTTGATGAGCATAAAACCGAACTGAAGTGAAAACTGAGTTAAAAAATAGAACAAAATAATATTGTTTTAAAATACATCTTTTATTTTACCACAATGTGATATGTTTTCTTAAAATATATAATATGTATATGATTTATATGTTATCACTATGTGATCCATAATATTGTTTAAAAATGTGCTATATAATATATGATGTGCCAAATTATTTAAAAACTATGTTCAAAATACATTGTAGGGTGGGGGAAATGTCCATTGAAGGAAATGCCCACCGGGGGAAATGCCCACTGGGGGAAATGTCCATGGGGAGAATGACTTTGTGGTGAGATGGCGGGGGGTCATTGATAAATATGATATCAGGTGAGGGGGGGGTCACTGGTAAACTTCCAGCCAAAGGAGGGGCGGTCACACATAACTTAGGGTCATCAGCTGAATTTCCACCGGCCCCCCCCTCAAGATAAATTTTGAACGGTCCCTTAGTGAATAGAAATTTACTGTTTCATAGATTATTGAGTTTGGGAGTAAACGGATCCGTATATCGGGCTATCAAAAAAATGTATTGGAATACAATGTCTGCTGTAAAAGTCAATAACTACATTAATGATTGATTTGCAACGAATTCAAGTGTGCGACAAGGGGGTCCCCTTTCACCTACATTATTTTCTTTATATACAAATGGATTGATTGACGAGCTGAAGAGTTGTGAGGTAGGGATTAATATAAATAAAAAGCTGGTTTCTGTATTAGCGTATGCAGATGATGTTGCCATCCTAGCTGAATCGG
Organism: Hanleya hanleyi; assembly: GCA_036873755.1. NCBI lineage: Eukaryota > Metazoa > Mollusca > Polyplacophora > Lepidopleurida > Hanleyidae > Hanleya > Hanleya hanleyi. The sequence goes on from JAVTVY010028856.1 coordinate 30,461, forward strand.
AAGTTGATTTGCAGAAACTTCTTGATACTGTGCACAATTGGTGTAGGCAGTGGAGGTTCAATATCAATTTTGAGAAATCGAAAATAGTTCATTTCAGAAAAGTCAGAAAAAACGAAGTAGTTACGATTTCATGATTGGAGATAAGATAATTGAGTATGTAGCTGATTACAAATATCTTGGAGTTATTTTTAATGAACACATGAAGTTCGAAAGTGCTGCCAAAACTTTGTCCGATTCTGCAGGAAGAGCCCTTGGCTCTTTAACCCTATCTGGCCTGGGCTTTTTGTGACCTATCCAGGCCTGGGGGGCCGAAATGCCCCCCCCCCCCCCCTATTTATTTTTCTTACCCCTTGAGCTAGGGGGCTGAAACTTATTACAATATACCCTTGGGTCAAGCTCTACCAGAAAATGCAAAAAAAATCCAAGATGGCCGCTTTGATGACGTCACAGTGACGTCATTTTCAAAAACGGCATTTTTTGGACGATTTTTCAGTCAGATTTTCCGAATTTTTTATTTTTGCAATTTCTCCACAAAAACTGCATGAAAAATTAGCAAATATTAATGTGATACGAAATAAAATAGTTTTTGCCCACTTTTCATCGGGAAAAAGCAGAAATTTTCAAGAAGTATGACAAAAACATCACTTTTCTGGTACCCAACCTGGCCGCCATCTTGAATTTACCCATGATTCTCTACTCGGGGGGTTATGCAAATAGGCTCAAAATGACCACAATAAGATAAACTATAAAGTTACGGAGTTTCAGCTCTCCATGTTTTGCCGTTCCGGAGATAGTGCAGAAAGTTTGGTAGGGGGGCCATAATGGCCCCCCAGGCCAGGTAGGGTTAATCGGTAAATGTGAATGTATGCCAAATGTTGGTTTTCAAACTTACACAGTTTTATTTAAAAGGGGGGTTTTACCAATTCTGAATTATGGGGTAGGTGTTTGGGGATTTGATAGTAATACTTTTCAATGCTGTAACAATATAGTAAATAGAGCCCAACGATATTTTCTTGGTGTGCATAAACTTACTCCACACGATGCAATTGATGGCGACTTTGGTTGGCCGTCGTTAAAGATATTAAGAAATGTTGAAATACTACGAGTATGGAATCGATTGGTTAATATGGACGATTCGCGTCTAACCAAGCATATATTCCAGTGAGATTTGGTGTGTGAAAGTCGTTGGTACACCCATGTCCGAAACATTTTACACGAGATTGATATGGATTATATTTTTACTAGGCGTATAAAGTGTGACCTACATAGAGTGCAGACATTGCTGTCTGCTCAGCAATTGATCGTTGGTCCTTGGCTGTTATTGGTAAACCAAAATTAAGAACATATATGTGACATTTAAACATGAATATAAAACTGAAAAGTATCTAATATATAATTTATCAAAATATGAAAGATCGCTTGTCGCTCAGCTCCGTTTTGGTGTTTTACCTCTGAGAATTGAAGTTGGTCGATACAGAGGGGATGCCATTGAACAGCGCTTATGCGTTCTATGTAACAGTAATAATATCGAAGATGAATCTCATTTTGTGTTCTTTTGTGATTTTTACGAGACAGAAAGACGCCAATTACTACAGAATATTGAATTTCCAGAAAATTCATCAACCGGAGAGAAGTTTTGCTATTTGTTTGAAAATAACTGTAGAAGAATTGACATGCTGTTTTCCTCACGTACCACGTGACGTAACTTTTATTATTTGTTAAGAGTGGCTGATCAGCCCGTTTGGGCTTTGTTCAATGTATGTATAGTGTATTCTTGTTTCTGATGGACCTGCCACTATAAATAGTAAAAGAACTGAACTAGAGAGCTATTATGGAAATGCGCTGACAACTCGTATATTGGTACTTGGTGAGCTGTGTCGCTGTGACAACTCGTACACTGGGGATTGTCTGATGAAAATGACGGCATTTAACACAAAATACTGTAAGTCTGTAAGTCTGTAAGGCCCGATGTCGACCCAGCATCAACTTCCCACAATGCCAACATATATCAAAGACCAAAAGGTCTGTAAAGGGGGCCGGCCTCGGGCACGAAACGTCCACAAGCAGAATCTCGCCATATACAGGTAAAAATTACAACACATATAAGGGAAGTAGGAAGAGGTGCCGATATACTGACAGAGCCACATGACTTCACAGTATAGTTTTCTGGTTAACCTATTCTATCTAACGATTCGTGATAATAACAGTGATGACCTAATTCATATAATAACATCAACACCAAATTAAAGGGATAAATCATAGTACACATAAAACTAGGCTAATTTCCTGCAAGACAGAAGTGGTCAACAGTTTTCAATGATGCCAGCAATACATCATGATGTTCCAAAAATATCAAATCCGTATCGCTGATCAGTATTCTTAATCCATATGATATACGTTATAAAGTCGTTATTTACAGAATGATGTATCTCAGTCACTCTTTGAACATTATGAGGACCTTGAAATGCATAAGTTCATATCGCTCCTAGCGCCTGGTTATTTTTATTTATTTATTTTTTATTTTATTAGATTCATCAAGTATACAGTACATAAATATTGAAGAGCCTAGTTGTGGAATATAATCATATTCTGTAAATTACTTCGTATAACAACTAGTAAGTCATCGGCGGGAATAAAACCCCACGGGGCTTGTTCTATCCCTATATAAATAAATGATAATATTTTATTAAGCTACTTGTGGCAGGTGATATGTGATAAATGAGTGACTGACCAAATGCACACTGTGGCAGAATTTTTAATTATGGCGGCTACGTTCAATTAAATATGTTTTCAGCTTTGATTTAAAAAGAGATGATGAATTCAAATGGTTAAGCGGAATTAGACACAAGTTACGAAACGCACCAGCCATAGATCTTGCACGCTGCGCTCGTATTTTGCTATCAACATGCTATATGTATCACCAAATTTGAGAAACTTCGAATGGAGGCGCTTGGTTATATAGCCCTGTTTTACAGGTTTCTGCAATAATGTTTTGTGACGTTGATTAAAATCTTCAAATTTAACACAGGATCCAGCAAATGCTACCAGGCAAGATATGAATACGCCATATGCAGGTCCCTCTGATATATTACTGTCCATATAGAGATATTTTACGATGTCAAAATTGTAATCATCTCTTTTGTCGTAAAGTCGACGAGAGAGAATGCCCGCTCTATTTCCATGGAGATATAGGTCTAAATAAGACGTGCCGCTAGGGCCATCTGTAGTTTCCTTCAAATCCAGTGAAGGTGGATATATATTTTCTTGAACACCGGTACTATTAATGAACTAGTACGTTCAATAAGGTCATGCTGAGGGATTGTAGTATAGAGAGTCGAGAAATCCTATGTGGATACATGTCTGTACGGTATGTGACCTTTAGCATCAAGTTCTTCCGTAATACATTTCGAGTTTTTCAATATCCACATGCATTCATTGCCAGAGTTCTTAGAACTAGTGGCGCAATACCTTTCCCAAAATGGTTTTACCTCCTGAAGGGCCCTCGTCAACAGGGTTGAAAGAAGCTTGGCGGTGCAGTTTCTAGAACCAGCTATGAATGTAGCTTTGTATGGTGATTTATGCATTTTGGGAGTTCAGTACACTTTCAGTATATCGTTATGAGTGGTTGGAAAACAAATACCTCTTTCCTTGAGAAACGTTTTGTGGTTGTTAAATGAATCTTCCAGAGTAACTGCTGTTTGGAAGTAAGTAAACGTATTCGGCAATGGTGTGCTTATAATCAATTCATTAATCAGCACTTGGTAATAGCAATATTTACATATGGATATTATATTATTCAGAGCTTTATCTGCTGGGATTATGACGAATGTACTCTGGAGATTTGCTTCTTGCGAACTGAGGTTTCTCAGTACTTGTTTTGGGGAAGGGCACTACCGTCCATATGGCGCATTGTTTCAACGACCTTGTTCTTGGTGAGGTCCAGTCAGTCAGCGAGTAATGCAGGTTCAACCTTTTCTCGCTTTAACGACTCAATAACACACTTTTCCAGCGTAGTCAGGACTGTCTTCTGCTCCGCCCTCAGGTTTATTTTTCTCGGATCTCTATATTTAGGTCCCTTCATCAGAAGTGTTTTTACGTCCTCATCACTCACTATATTGAGGTCACCAGTCACGAAATGCTTGTATGGTGTATAGATGAAGTTCGATGATTCACAAACACACCTATACCTCCAGACGTGTATAGCTTCCAGTCAAACTCCTCGACAGCATTATAGTAATTTAATGTTTTGATGGCTATAGATTTAGTATACTTATATGAAATGCAAGGAGGTTCTGTGAACTTAAAATAGTTCGGTACAGCGCTGTGTACCTATGGATCATTCAAGATCCGTGGTAAATTAATAATGTTCAGTCCTTTATTCAAGTAGCTGAGTTTCAAGAAAAGCCGGTCTTTGAAAGTTTTGATTATGTTCACCGGAAGATACAATCGAAAATAGGCTATATCTTGACAAACATATCTCAAGGTTCCGTTATGTCTTCGTCCGTAGTGGTATCGCCAGGAAGGCGCGAAAGGTTATCCGTACTGACATTCGGTTTGCCTGGTCGATAGCGGAAGGTGAATCAAAACTTGCGAGTTCGTTGGCCCATCCCTGTTTCATTGCAGGAACCTTGTTCTTGGTCGTCACATACGTTAACGAATTATTGTCGGAGAATTCGCCAAAACTGGTATGATCTTAATATATCTCATGCTGCCAATTTCAGTGCTAACCGTTCAGTCCATTCAACGGAGTACCCGGCCTTCCGTTCTAGGTGATGTAGTCCTGGTGAAACATAAGCTATCACACAAATCTGACGCTCCTGTGCCTGACCTCAAACCGCGCTCAATCCCTTATTTCCGGTGTCCATTGCAAATTGGAGCAATATGCAAGGTGTGGAAAAAATTCACGTCTGGCGACTATAAAACAACCATATGACTCCACAGGAAAGCTTTCCTTGGTACCCCACATTCGGACCCGAGGATACGGTGGATTCTTAGACGTAGCCTTAGTATCTCAGCCGCGCTTTTATTGTAGCTGTTGAATTGGAGACTATGAAGGGTCCACACGACCCCTAGCATCGGCTTAAGCGGAATTAGATACACTAACTCGGGAGTTGTGATGACAAATCGAGCAAATAACCCATCTTATGGTAATGGATGAGCATCGAGGACGTCTGATGGAGTAGAAGCCTCAATACGGGGTAAATCTGGTAAATGCAAGAATACCCAGAAAAAACGAACATGTAATGCCCAACTTCGTACGGCTTTGTAAGACAAATGGCTGTTTGAAGTCGAGGAAACGCCAACACCGACGGACTGATGAGTTTTCCTTTCATGCACTCAAGTGTTTACTAACAAGGTTACAAAGTTCTACAATAAACTTTCATGACTCCACGTACATTTGCTGATCATCATAAGACGGCGTGGCGATTGCAGTGAACTTCCCCCAAAAACGAATATAGTAAGACGCAAATCCAAGAAACGAGCGTATTTAAGCGTAGTCGGTACCGGCCAGTCTGAACTACCTGGGCTTTGTCTGGATAAGTACTTATCCCATCTTGAGAGATGACGTGTCCTAGCAAATGAACATCTTGCTGGAAAAAATCGACACTTCCCCAGTTAAACCTTGGGGCCTGGGTCTCGAAGTTTGATCAGAACAGATTTGAGTCGCCTCAGCTGCTCCGCAATATCTGTAGAACACACAATAAAATCGTCTAAGTTGACAAAAATTTCCCCCGACAGATCGTCATGGAAGATGAATGACATAAGTCGCGGAAATGTCGCTTGCGAGCTGGATTCTTCGGTTTGTAACTTTCTTCGACATCTATTTGATTGTTTGCTGACTTCAAGTCTAAAGTCGAGAAGTAGGTCGCGGCCATTATAGATCCAGTGATTCCTCCATTCGAGGTAGAGGGTACACATCGCGCACAACCTTTGAAGCTAGCCTTCGATAGTCACAACGTATGCGAAGATCGTCACTCCTTTTTCGCACTAATGCCACAGGTGCCGCATAGCTCGACGAGCTGTGTCTGATGATCCCCTTATCCAGTTGTTCCTGCATATGACCCTTGACTTCTTAGATAAGGTGAGCAGGAATCCGGTGGTATGGAACAGATAGAGGTTTGAGTTTAGTTTGAGTTTTACCGACAACTGGTGTGATGAAATCCTTGTTCCACATCCTCAAACATGTTCGACAGTTGCTGTAAATCTTCATGAGATCAATCAAAGACCGCAAACTGTGGTAACTTTGAAGGTCTGCAAATGCTTGCTTGCTGTAATGGCTCTAGTAACTTCGTGTTGTCCCTTGTGATTCCGAGACAACTGATCTGCGAAATAGCTGATGCTGGCACCAAGACATCTTGGCTGCCGGTGATACTCACCAATTTAAATTGCCCTTTTCCCCTGCAGTGGAAGAAGATTGTTTGGACAAGTGCAAAAATTGTGGTACGTGACATATGGTATTCACACAAAATATTCCAAGTCGTCTAGCTGTATCCCCATCAGTGGTACATCTTTAATGACCATCTAACTGCAGTGTCGAGTACTTTTACATCAGTTATCAAACAACCAATATGTGGCAGTTTAGATCATTTGCCGCTTGAATCTTCAACTATGCAGTTGATACCAGTGGATACTGTGACAGTTATTATACAACGTCTATGTCACTGTGCTTACTTGGGATCCAGTGTCCAGAAGACTTCAGATGAGCCACCCACCAACTGGCGTCATGACTCAGACGGTCCTGTAAAGTTTTACTGGGCATTGGGATCTCGGGGCTGCCCCCTACTGACGTTTCCTGACGCGTATAGGGGAGATTGGGGTACACTGGGACATTTTTCACCTTTTTGCGAAAATCTCTGTTATTATTGTCATGTAATGTAGCCTTGTATACTCTCGTTATAACTTATACTTATTAAGACATAGTCACACACAAAAATCTGAAATATCTGTTATACTTTTCTCCAGAATTCTGTTTTAAAAACGTAAAAAAAATGTGTCCCAGTTTGCCCCACTATGGGGTACTCTGGGACACCCACTGAGGTGCGATGGGACAATAATCAAAATACATTTTATAAGAAGTATATACTAATATGTTTCATAGGAGTTTAGAAGATTCAACAGCGGTGGGTACGTTAGTTGTCATTTTAGGCCCCTGCTTTACGTAAAATATTTCCCAGGAGCCAAATTTGAGGAAAAAAATATTTTGTGTGATTCTCATCCCAACGAAAGCATTTGACTTTGAAAGTTTTAGTAAAACTCATCAAATCTGATAGGATTAGCAAATGCTACCATCTAGGAAGCAAAATAATGCACTTTGATGGCATTATAAGATGAAAGGAAATTTCCCCACTTGATTATTATTGTCCCAGTGTGCCCCGGCAAAAGTGTCTCACTCTGCCCCAGGTGCATGATATATTCCTTTTTATGACAAAAAACTAATACATACAGCTGAGATACTAAATAATCGGTATAATTAAAGTTTATCTTTGTCCATCCTCTCTCAGTGGTAACAAAACAGCAATGAAGTACCGCTGAAAACTTCTCCTAACGAACTATCATCCTCAGTCCTAAAAATTTACTTGGACTGCTCAAAAACAGTTTTTGTGTCCCTAATTTTTTACCAATGATAGGTTTCACTTGTAATCAATATAGAAGTTGCATGGGGGTGATAGCTTTCTGCTGATAGTAATGTAATGTGCTTCTTGTTCTTAACAAAAGAGCTAGACAGCTTGTCCCACTGTGTCCCATGTCCCACTGTACCCCCAATCTCCCCTACTGCTCGCATCTGACGGCCATAAAGTCTCTTTGGGCAGTCACGCTCCCAGCGCCCGAAAAATTTGCAATATTAGCAGGACTGGCTCCAATCCGACGTGGAACGGGATTTTCTTCGCTGCAGCCCGCTGAATTACCAGTTGTTATGCGAGACCTCCGAGTTTGCTTTCCCATGCTGGCACATTTCGTTCTTCGGCATACTCGTCTGCTCACATTTAACGAACTGAAACCTTAATGGCAAGATCGTCAGTTTCCTCAATAGCCATTAGCCGTCATTTCGAAATTAGCCGCACCCCGCCCATAAACTGGCCCCTAAGTAGTCTCTCTTGCTGATCTGCCTCAAGTTTATTTTTTTTCAACGAGAGCCACGAGTGCGTGTGAATATTCGGGTCGACTCCAGATGACGCATGTTGAGCTCTGTTATCCTTTGTGGTCGGATAGCACGACTAAAAAGAGAGGCGGGTAGTGTTTCATAAATTTCTCCTGGCACTTTCGGAACCCTTTGTCTACCTTCATAATCGGCTGCACCCGACAAATAATCTCCAAAGAAGAGGACGGCTGCTCCTCGGTCCATATGTTGGCTTGATACTGCCCGTGAGGCACGTTCAATCCACGAATTGGTTCGTCTACAGCGCTGTAAAGCTGCAAATGTGTTCTTCTGATGTTTGAAGTTGTGATGCTTGTTGTTGTTGTTGTGCAGTGTCTAATGCATGCGGCCTGCATTTGCTGATTCTGATCTCGAATTTGGGCAATATCTTCCTCGGCCAGAGCTTCCTCTGAGAACCGTCCAGCAGATGTACCCATCCCCCTTCGGAAACCACTTTGTGGCGCGTGAGGATTGTAGTCAAATCGCAGATAGAGACAGCGAAGATGTATTTTCTTCATCTAACCAGTCTTTATTTGGTACTGTATGTCAGTGTATCAGTGGACAAGTACGACAAGTATCCTGCCATTGACTTGTACGTAAACCAAGGGAAACAACCCTCAAAGTGCCTCAGGGTCATCTTGAACCGGTACCATCCTACAGCAATACCGCTGACACTGGCACACAACCACCTCGCTGGGGGTCTAATAACACCCCAGCCACCAGTCAGATTTTTGGACCGGATTCGGGGCCTTCGCACACATCGCCGGAAGTGACATCACATATAGTAAAATAGATGTTTACCGAACTTTTCGATTATTTTTCAAGTCTGCATAATACCTCTGTTGACCTAGCGTTAAAAAAAATTGTCTGGAGATAATTTTCCCTGTTTATCTGGACAAAGCATATGAAAAGTAGTTCGCTCATGTGCAACACTAAAGGAGTTGTTCGGCCGGATTCAAACTGAACCGTGCGTTGGTTGGTTTCTCCTATACGTCATAGCAACGTAGTAAAGGTCAGCTTCCGCTATTGGTGGCAGGGATGGTAATGGAGCCTGCGAAATGGAGCATGCGCTGTGGGGAGGTTGACTGGCACACCGTACACATCCCTGGAACTTCCCTAGTTTCGTTTTCGTTTTCAACAGGATACAACAATTTCACCATAATGACTAGAGACTGCCACCATGGGAGATAAGTTCACTGCGGTATAGTTCATAGTTCATAGTTCATAAATCCCTCCTGTGTGTAGGAGCACCTCCTGGTTAGGAGTACATATAAGCATTCACAGTCCATATATCAGAGTTCAAAAGAAAAGCGTGAAACCACAACCAATGAAGTCAACTGTCAAACTGTTCACAAATAAAAGGAGATTAACTGTCACAACACAGAAGAGAGACGTTCATCAACAAGTAAAAATCACATCTAATATTCACAATCAGAATTTCTATGTACACAGTTCTGTACGTCCAAGCCTATGGTGTGGGACGGTCGGTATTCCGGTCTTGATCCAGGGCATGGAGTAATGTCCTGCAAACATCTTTATGGCCTGATTTCCAGTGTTCAGCTTGGCAGAGACGTGAACAATAGGCTGCAAATTTGCAACCGGTGCAGGCTTTCAGATGGTTGGGGAAAAGTTCCGAGTCGAAACGTCCGCATGCGAAACACCTTCGCGCCGGATCCGTCAGGTTAATATCTGTACTGGTACATGTATCGATCACTGGGTGGACATCAGTACAACCTACTCCTTGTTCAGAAATGTGGACAGAAGTTGATTCACCTGGGCACTGAGATTCGGGATTCGGTACGAAATTGGACTGCAGACTGGAATTTCCTACGTCTACAGTGATAGCTGGAGATTGGTCAGTGTCGAAAATGTCGAAATTTGATTGAGGACTATCGGTGTGGGCTGGGTAACCATTCTCACGGTTGATCGTCCTCAGTTTTGTTTTACTGATTCTCCAATTTGCCAGTCTTTCCTGATCTCGCTTGATCGTCGACGGAGATTTTCTTTTACATTTACGCTTGGTTTTCTGTGTAGAAGTTTGACTCGTTCGAATATCACCACCCGCGGCACTGAATGCTGGATTCACAACCACGGGAAAAGATGGCCGACCTTTCTGACGCACAGGTTTGGCGGGATTTTCGACTCCGGAATTGTTTTCACATGGTGCACTCCATGTTAAAACTAAGGTAGTTCTATTGTTTCTAGCCTGCAGTTTCCAGGTTAGAATACATTTACCAACAATTAGGGAGTCCACTGCCTCAAAAATGTGAGCTGGAATGTCGTCCATGCTCAACAATTTTACAGAGACAGGGAGCGAATTACAAAGACGTCCTCTCACTCCAAGCGCCTGTCATGTATATATTTCACTCAAGGGGCTCTCGGTGGCCGAGTGGTCTAAGGCGTTTCACTGGTGATCGCTAGCCTCGCACCACTTTTCCTATCTCTTTAACTTACCTGACTTCCGGCGAATATTGATTGACCATTATACCTGACTGGACCAGAAATGTCTGTGACCGTACTTTAAAATTTTCTATAATACTTGACTCAAATATATTAAAACCACCGTTTTCAACTTTTTATCAGAAAAAAATCTGGGCGACTTTGATTGGCCACCTTCGAAATCATCCGGTTGGGATGACCTATTTCTTGCGGTCTTATCTAAAAAAAAAAAAATGCTGGGATTGTATGCTCAATTTTTTTTTCTTTTTTTTTCGGGGGTTTATTTTTTTTATTATTTTTTTTTTAGAAGAAAGGACAGGCTACCTGGTGTGGTGGATCCTTTGTGGCGGCGAATATTAGGAAATATAGTCTTCTCAAGATGTGCTCAGCCAATTTACTAGATATTCAGCAAGGCGATTTTTTTTGTGGTTTCCTATAACTATTTGCCGTACCATTTCTAATTTTCAGCCCGTGACATCCACAAACTTTGGGTTAGTCCTAATCATTCAATAATGGAGCTGTGCCTATAGCACCAGCAGGTTCATTGAGACAGGTTCGATCATAAAATATCTTTCCTATCTCTTTAACTTACGAAATATTTCAATCAAATATAAATGATAGATTTTCGATCTGAAGTAAACAAAATTATCATAAATGTAAGCATAATTTTGTCCTTTCTTGCAATAGTAGGACATCAATGGAGCTGCGTCGATTACACCTGTTCTTAATCAATGATAACTGGACAGACACAACGTTTCTACCTGAAGTTGACAAAATTATCATAGGTTTAAGCATTATGATCCTTTCTTGGAATAGTAGGATGATTGAATCCAGATTTATCATATTTACAGCTAATAATACCCGGTGGTTCAAAAATAAACCCCATGTTAAAGAGATAGGTAAGAGTGGGTGAACGCAAGAATGTCCCAATGCGCAGATCTATCTGAAGGGCCTTCGTCAACAGGGTTGAAAGAAGCTTGGCGGTGCAGTTTCTAGAACCAGCTATGAATGTAGCTTTGTATGGTGATTTATGCATTTTGGGAGTTCAGTACACTTTCAGCATATCGTTATGAGTGGTTGGAAAACAAATACCTCTTTCCTTGAGAAACGTTTTGTGGTTGTTAAATGAATCTTCCAGAGTAACTGCTGTTTGGAAGTAAGTAGACGTATTCGGCAATGGTGTGCTTATAATCAATTCATTAATCAGCACCTGGTAATAGCAATATTTACATATGGATATTATATTATTCAGAGCTTTATCTGCTGGGATTATGACGAATGTACTCTGGAGATTTGCTTCTTGCGAACTGAGGTTTCTCAGTACTTGTTTTGGGGAAGGGCACTACCGTCCATATGGCGCATTGTTTCAACGACCTTGTTCTTGGTGAGGTCCAGTCAGTCAGCGAGTACTGCAGGTTCAATCTTTTCTCGCTTTAACCACTCAATAACATACTTTTCCAGCGTAGTCAGGACTGTCTTCTGCTCCGCCCTCAGGTTTATTTTTCTCGGATCTCTATATTTAGGTCCCTTCATCAGAAGTGTTTTTACGTCCTCGTCACTCACTATATTGAGGTCACCAGTCACAAAATGCTTGTATGGTGTATAGATGAAGTTCGATGATTCACAAACACACCTATACCTCCAGACGTGTATAGCTTCCAGTCAAACTCCTCGACAGCATTATAGTAATTTAATGTTTTGATGGCTATAGATTTAGTATACTTATATGAAATGCAATGAGGTTCTGTGAACTTAAAATAGTTCGGTACAGCGCTGTGTACCTCTGGATCATTCAAGATCCGTGGTAAATTAATAATGTTCAGTCCTTTATTCAAGTAGCTGAGTTTCAAGAAAAGCCGGTCTTTGAAAGTTTTGATTATGTTCACCGGAAGATACAATCGAAAATAGGCTATATCTTGACAAACATATCTCAAGGTTCCGTTATGTCTTCGTCCGTAGTGGTATCGCCAGGAAGGCGCGAAAGGTTATCCGTACTGACATTCGGTTTGCCTGGTCGATAGCGGAAGGTGAATCAAAACTAGCGAGTTCGTTGGCCCATCCCTGTTTCATTGCAGGAACCTTGTTCTTGGTCGTCACATACGTTAACGAATTATTGTCGGAGAATTCGCCAAAACTGGTATGATCTTAATATATCTCATGCTGCCCATTTCAGTGCTAACCGTTCAGTCCATTCAACGGAGTACCCGGCCTTCCGTTCTAGGTGATGTAGTCCTGGTGAAACATAAGCTTTCACACAAATCTGACGCTCCTGTGCCTGACCTCAAACCGCGCTCAATCCCTTATTTCCGGTGTCCATTGCAAATTGGAGCAATATGCAAGGTGTGGAAAAAATTCACGTCTGGCGACTATAAAACAACCATATGACTCCACAGGAAAGCTTTCCTTGGTACCCCACATTCGGACCCGAGGATACGGTGGATTCTTAGACGTAGCCTTAGTATCTCAGCCGCGCTTTTATTGTAGCTGTTGAATTGGAGACTATGAAGTGTCCACACGACCCCTAGCATCGGCTTAAGCGGAATTAGATACACTAACTCGGGAGTTGTGATGACAAATCGAGCAAATAACCCATCTTATGGTAATGGATGAGCATCGAGGACGTCTGATGGAGTAGAAGCCTCATTACGGGGTAAATCTGGTAAATGCAAGAATACCCAGAAAAAACGAACATGTAATGCCCAACTTCGTACGGCTTTGTAAGACAAATGGCTGTTTGAAGTCGAGGAAACGCCAACACCGACGGACTGATGAGTTTTCCTTTCAGGCACTCAAGTGTTTACTAACAAGGTTACAAAGTTCTACAATAAACTTTCATGACTCCACGTACATTTGCTGATCATCATAAGACGGCGTGGCGATTGCAGTGAACTTCCCCCAAAAACGAATATAGTAAGACGCAAATCCAAGAAACGAGCGTATTTAAGCGTAGTCGGTACCGGCCAGTCTGAACTACCTGGGCTGTGTCTGGATAAGTACTTATCCCATCTTGAGAGATGACGTGTCCTAGCAAATGAACATCTTGCTGGAAAAAATCGACACTTCCCCAGTTAAACCTTGGGGCCTGGGTCTCGAAGTTTGATCAGAACAGATTTGAGTCGCCTCAGCTGCTCCGCAATATCTGTAGAACACACAATAAAATCGTCTAAGTTGACAAAAATTTCCCCCGACAGATCGTCATGGAAGATGAATGACATAAGTCGCGGAAATGTCGCTTGCGAGCTGGATTCTTCGGTTTGTAACTTTCTTCGACATCTATTTGATTGTTTGCTGACTTCAAGTCTAAAGTCGAGAAGTAGGTCGCGGCCATTATAGATCCAGTGATTCCTCCATTCGAGGTAGAGGGTACACATCGCGCACAACCTTTGAAGCTAGCCTTCGATAGTCACAACGTATGCGAAGATCGTCACTCCTTTTTCGCACTAATGCCACAGGTGCCGCATAGCTCGACGAGCTGTGTCTGATGATCCCCTTATCCAGTTGTTCCTGCATATGACCCTTGACTTCTTAGATAAGGTGAGCAGGAATCCGGTGGTATGGAACAGATAGAGGTTTGAGTTTAGTTTGAGTTTTACCGACAACTGGTGTGATGAAATCCTTGTTCCACATCCTCAAACATGTTCGACAGTTGCTGTAAATCTTCATGAGATCAATCAAAGACCGCAAACTGTGGTAACTTTGAAGGTCTGCAAATGCTTGCTTGCTGTAATGGCTCTAGTAACTTCGTGTTGTCCCTTGTGATTCCGAGACAACTGATCTGCGAAATAGCTGATGCTGGCACCAAGACATCTTGGCTGCCGGTGATACTCACCAATTTAAATTGCCCTTTTCCCCTGCAGTGGAAGAAGATTGTTTGGACAAGTGCAAAAATTGTGGTACGTGACATATGGTATTCACACAAAATATTCCAAGTCGTCTAGCTGTATCCCCATCAGTGGTACATCTTTAATGACCATCTAACTGCAGTGTCGAGTACTTTTACATCAGTTATCAAACAACCAATATGTGGCAGTTTAGATCATTTGCCGCTTGAATCTTCAACTATGCAGTTGATACCAGTGGATACTGTGACAGTTATTATACAACGTCTATGTCACTGTGCTTACTTGGGATCCAGTGTCCAGAAGACTTCAGATGAGCCACCCACCAACTGGCGTCATGACTCAGACGGTCCTGTAAAGTTTTACTGGGCATTGGGATCTCGGGGCTGCCCCCTACTGACGTTTCCTGACGCGTATAGGGGAGATTGGGGTACACTGGGACATTTTTCACCTTTTTGCGAAAATCTCTGTTATTATTGTCATGTAATGTAGCCTTGTATACTCTCGTTATAACTTATACTTATTAAGACATAGTCACACACAAAAATCTGAAATATCTGTTATACTTTTCTCCAGAATTCTGTTTTAAAAACGTAAAAAAAATGTGTCCCAGTTTGCCCCACTATGGGGTACTCTGGGACACCCACTGAGGTGCGATGGGACAATAATCAAAATACATTTTATAAGAAGTATATACTAATATGTTTCATAGGAGTTTAGAAGATTCAACAGCGGTGGGTACGTTAGTTGTCATTTTAGGCCCCTGCTTTACGTAAAATATTTCCCAGGAGCCAAATTTGAGGAAAAAAATATTTTGTGTGATTCTCATCCCAACGAAAGCATTTGACTTTGAAAGGTTTAGTAAAACTCATCAAATCTGATAGGATTAGCAAATGCTACCATCTAGGAAGCAAAATAATGCACTTTGATGGCATTATAAGATGAAAGGAAATTTCCCCACTTGATTATTATTGTCCCAGTGTGCCCCGGCAAAAGTGTCTCACTCTGCCCCAGGTGCATGATATATTCCTTTTTATGACAAAAAACTAATACATACAGCTGAGATACTAAATAATCGGTATAATTAAAGTTTATCTTTGTCCATCCTCTCTCAGTGGTAACAAAACAGCAATGAAGTACCGCTGAAAACTTCTCCTAACGAACTATCATCCTCAGTCCTAAAAATTTACTTGGACTGCTCAAAAACAGTTTTTGTGTCCCTAATTTTTTACCAATGATAGGTTTCACTTGTAATCAATATAGAAGTTGCATGGGGGTGATAGCTTTCTGCTGATAGTAATGTAATGTGCTTCTTGTTCTTAACAAAAGAGCTAGACAGCTTGTCCCACTGTGTCCCATGTCCCACTGTACCCCCAATCTCCCCTACTGCTCGCATCTGACGGCCATAAAGTCTCTTTGGGCAGTCACGCTCCCAGCGCCCGAAAAATTTGCAATATTAGCAGGACTGGCTCCAATCCGACGTGGAACGGGATTTTCTTCGCTGCAGCCCGCTGAATTACCAGTTGTTATGCGAGACCTCCGAGTTTGCTTTCCCATGCTGGCACATTTCGTTCTTCGGCATACTCGTCTGCTCACATTTAACGAACTGAAACCTTAATGGCAAGATCGTCAGTTTCCTCAATAGCCATTAGCCGTCATTTCGAAATTAGCCGCACCCCGCCCATAAACTGGCCCCTAAGTAGTCTCTCTTGCTGATCTGCCTCAAGTTTATTTTTTTTCAACGAGAGCCACGAGTGCGTGTGAATATTCGGGTCGACTCCAGATGACGCATGTTGAGCTCTGTTATCCTTTGTGGTCGGATAGCACGACTAAAAAGAGAGGCGGGTAGTGTTTCATAAATTTCTCCTGGCACTTTCGGAACCCTTTGTCTACCTTCATAATCGGCTGCACCCGACAAATAATCTCCAAAGAAGAGGACGGCTGCTCCTCGGTCCATATGTTGGCTTGATACTGCCCGTGAGGCACGTTCAATCCACGAATCGGTTCGTCTACAGCGCTGTAAAGCTGCAAATGTGTTCTTCTGATGTTTGAAGTTGTGATGCTTGTTGTTGTTGTTGTGCAGTGTCTAATGCATGCGGCCTGCATTTGCTGATTCTGATCTCGAATTTGGGCAATATCTTCCTCGGCCAGAGCTTCCTCTGAGAACCGTCCAGCAGATGTACCCATCCCCCTTCGGAAACCACTTTGTGGCGCGTGAGGATTGTAGTCAAATCGCAGATAGAGACAGCGAAGATGTATTTTCTTCATCTAACCAGTCTTTATTTGGTACTGTATGTCAGTGTATCAGTGGACAAGTACGACAAGTATCCTGCCATTGACTTGTACGTAAACCAAGGGAAACAACCCTCAAAGTGCCTCAGGGTCATCTTGAACCGGTACCATCCTACAGCAATACCGCTGACACTGGCACACAACCACCTCGCTGGGGGTCTAATAACACCCCAGCCACCAGTCAGATTTTTGGACCGGATTCGGGGCCTTCGCACACATCGCCGGAAGTGACATCACATATAGTAAAATAGATGTTTACCGAACTTTTCGATTATTTTTCAAGTCTGCATAATACCTCTGTTGACCTAGCGTTAAAAAAAATTGTCTGGAGATAATTTTCCCTGTTTATCTGGACAAAGCATATGAAAAGTAGTTCGCTCATGTGCAACACTAAAGGAGTTGTTCGGCCGGATTCAAACTGAACCGTGCGTTGGTTGGTTTCTCCTATACGTCATAGCAACGTAGTAAAGGTCAGCTTCCGCTATTGGTGGCAGGGATGGTAATGGAGCCTGCGAAATGGAGCATGCGCTGTGGGGAGGTTGACTGGCACACCGTACACATCCCTGGAACTTCCCTAGTTTCGTTTTCGTTTTCAACAGGATACAACAATTTCACCATAATGACTAGAGACTGCCACCATGGGAGATAAGTTCACTGCGGTATAGTTCATAGTTCATAGTTCATAAATCCCTCCTGTGTGTAGGAGCACCTCCTGGTTAGGAGTACATATAAGCATTCACAGTCCATATATCAGAGTTCAAAAGAAAAGCGTGAAACCACAACCAATGAAGTCAACTGTCAAACTGTTCACAAATAAAAGGAGATTAACTGTCACAACACAGAAGAGAGACGTTCATCAACAAGTAAAAATCACATCTAATATTCACAATCAGAATTTCTATGTACACAGTTCTGTACGTCCAAGCCTATGGTGTGGGACGGTCGGTATTCCGGTCTTGATCCAGGGCATGGAGTAATGTCCTGCAAACATCTTTATGGCCTGATTTCCAGTGTTCAGCTTGGCAGAGACGTGAACAATAGGCTGCAAATTTGCAACCGGTGCAGGCTTTCAGATGGTTGGGGAAAAGTTCCGAGTCGAAACGTCCGCATGCGAAACACCTTCGCGCCGGATCCGTCAGGTTAATATCTGTACTGGTACATGTATCGATCACTGGGTGGACATCAGTACAACCTACTCCTTGTTCAGAAATGTGGACAGAAGTTGATTCACCTGGGCACTGAGATTCGGGATTCGGTACGAAATTGGACTGCAGACTGGAATTTCCTACGTCTACAGTGATAGCTGGAGATTGGTCAGTGTCGAAAATGTCGAAATTTGATTGAGGACTATCGGTGTGGGCTGGGTAACCATTCTCACGGTTGATCGTCCTCAGTTTTGTTTTACTGATTCTCCAATTTGCCAGTCTTTCCTGATCTCGCTTGATCGTCGACGGAGATTTTCTTTTACATTTACGCTTGGTTTTCTGTGTAGAAGTTTGACTCGTTCGAATATCACCACCCGCGGCACTGAATGCTGGATTCACAACCACGGGAAAAGATGGCCGACCTTTCTGACGCACAGGTTTGGCGGGATTTTCGACTCCGGAATTGTTTTCACATGGTGCACTCCATGTTAAAACTAAGGTAGTTCTATTGTTTCTAGCCTGCAGTTTCCAGGTTAGAATACATTTACCAACAATTAGGGAGTCCACTGCCTCAAAAATGTGAGCTGGAATGTCGTCCATGCTCAACAATTTTACAGAGACAGGGAGCGAATTACAAAGACGTCCTCTCACTCCAAGCGCCTGTCATGTATATATTTCACTCAAGGGGCTCTCGGTGGCCGAGTGGTCTAAGGCGTTTCACTGGTGATCGCTAGCCTCGCACCACTTTTCCTATCTCTTTAACTTACCTGACTTCCGGCGAATATTGATTGACCATTATACCTGACTGGACCAGAAATGTCTGTGACCGTACTTTAAAATTTTCTATAATACTTGACTCAAATATATTAAAACCACCGTTTTCAACTTTTTATCAGAAAAAAATCTGGGCGACTTTGATTGGCCACCTTCGAAATCATCCGGTTGGGATGACCTATTTCTTGCGGTCTTATCTAAAAAAAAAAAAATGTTGGGATTGTATGCTCAATTTTTTTTTCTTTTTTTTTCGGGGGTTTATTTTTTTTATTATTTTTTTTTTTAGAAGAAAGGACAGGCTACCTGGTGTGGTGGATCCTTTGTGGCGGCGAATATTAGGAAATATAGTCTTCTCAAGATGTGCTCAGCCAATTTACTACATATTCAGCAAGGCGATTTTTTTTGTGGTTTCCTATAACTATTTGCCGTACCATTTCTAATTTTCAGTCCGTGCCATCCACAAACTTTGGGTTAGTCCTAATCATTCAATAATGGAGCTGTGCCTATAGCACCAGCAGGTTCATTGAGACAGGTTCGATCATAAAATATCTTTCCTATCTCTTTAACTTACGAAATATTTCAATCAAATATAAATGATAGATTTTCGATCTGAAGTAAACAAAATTATCATAAATGTAAGCATAATTTTGTCCTTTCTTGCAATAGTAGGACATCAATGGAGCTGCGTCGATTACACCTGTTCTTAATCAATGATAACTGGACAGACACAACGTTTCTACCTGAAGTTGACAAAATTATCATAGGTTTAAGCATTATGATCCTTTCTTGGAATAGTAGGATGATTGAATCCAGATTTATCATATTTACAGCTAATAATACCCGGTGGTTCAAAAATAAACCCCATGTTAAAGAGATAGGTAAGAGTGGGTGAACGCAAGAATGTCCCAATGCGCAGATCTATCTGAAGGGCCTTCGTCAACAGGGTTGAAAGAAGCTTGGCGGTGCAGTTTCTAGAACCAGCTATGAATGTAGCTTTGTATGGTGATTTATGCATTTTGGGAGTTCAGTACACTTTCAGCATATCGTTATGAGTGGTTGGAAAACAAATACCTCTTTCCTTGAGAAACGTTTTGTGGTTGTTAAATGAATCTTCCAGAGTAACTGCTGTTTGGAAGTAAGTAGACGTATTCGGCAATGGTGTGCTTATAATCAATTCATTAATCAGCACCTGGTAATAGCAATATTTACATATGGATATTATATTATTCAGAGTTTTATTAAACGCCCTCAGGTTTATTTTTCTCGGATCTCTATATTTAGGTCCCTTCATCAGAAGTGTTTTTACGTCCTCATCACTCACTATATTGAGGTCACCAGTCACAAAATGCTTGTATGGTGTATAGATGAAGTTCGATGATTCACAAACACACCTATACCTCCAGACGTGTATAGCTTCCAGTCAAACTCCTCGACAGCATTATAGTAATTTAATGTTTTGATGGCTATAGATTTAGTATACTTATATGAAATGCAAGGAGGTTCTGTAAACTTAAAATAGTTCGGTACAGCGCTGTGTACCTCTGGATCATTCAAGATCCGTGGTAAATTAATAATGTTCAGTCCTTTATTCAAGTAGCTGAGTTTCAAGAAAAGCCGGTCTTTGAAAGTTTTGATTATGTTCACCGGAAGATACAATCGAAAATAGGCTATATCTTGACAAACATATCTCAAGGTTCCGTTATGTCTTCGTCCGTAGTGGTATCGCCAGGAAGGCGCGAAAGGTTATCCGTACTGACATTCGGTTTGCCTGGTCGATAGCGGAAGGTGAATCAAAACTTGCGAGTTCGTTGGCCCATCCCTGTTTCATTGCAGGAACCTTGTTCTTGGTCGTCACATACGTTAACGAATTATTGTCGGAGAATTCGCCAAAACTGGTATGATCTTAATATATCTCATACTGCCCATTTCAGTGCTAACCGTTCAGTCCATTCAACGGAGTACCCGGCCTTCCGTTCTAGGTGATGTAGTCCTGGTGAAACATAAGCTATCACACAAATCTGACGCTCCTGTGCCTGACCTCAAACCGCGCTCAATCCCTTATTTCCGGTGTCCATTGCAAATTGGAGCAATATGCAAGGTGTGGAAAAAATTCACGTCTGGCGACTATAAAACAACCATATGACTCCACAGGAAAGCTTTCCTTGGTACCCCACATTCGGACCCGAGGATACGGTGGATTCTTAGACGTAGCCTTAGTATCTCAGCCGCGCTTTTATTGTAGCTGTTGAATTGGAGGCTATGAAGTGTCCACACGACCCCTAGCATCGGCTTAAGCGGAATTAGATACACTAACTCGGGAGTTGTGATGACAAATCGAGCAAATAACCCATCTTATGGTAATGGATGAGCATCGAGGACGTCTGATGGAGTAGAAGCCTCAACATGCTCAATACGGGGTAAATCTGGTAAATGCAAGAATACCCAGAAAAAACGAACATGTAATGCCCAACTTCGTACGGCTTTGTAAGACAAATGGCTGTTTGAAGTCGAGGAAACGCCAACACCGACGGACTGGTGAGTTTTCCTTTCAGGCACTCAAGTGTTTACTAACAAGGTTACAAAGTTCTACAATAAACTTTCAGGACTCCACGTACATTTGCTGATCATCATAAGACGGCGTGGCGATTGCAGTGAACTTCCCCCAAAAACGAATATAGTAAGACGCAAATCCAAGAAACGAGCGTATTTAAGCGTAGTCGGTACCGGCCAGTCTGAACTACCTGGGCTTTGTCTGGATAAGTACTTATCCCATCTTGAGAGATGACGTGTCCTAGCAAATGAACATCTTGCTGGAAAAAATCGACACTTCCCCAGTTAAACCTTGGGGCCTGGGTCTCGAAGTTTGATCAGAACAGATTTGAGTCGCCTCAGCTGCTCCGCAATATCTGTAGAACACACAATAAAATCGTCTAAGTTGACAAAAAATTTCCCCCGACAGATCGTCATGGAAGATGAATGACATAAGTCGCGGAAATGTCGCTTGCGAGCTGGTGAGCCCAAATGGCCACTGGCTAATTTCACACAACCCAAATGGAGACGGGATTCTTCGGTTTGTAACTTTCCTCGACATCTATTTGATTGTTTGCTGACTTCAAGTCAAGTCGAGAAGTAGGTCGCGGCCATTATAGATCCAGTGATTCCTCTATTCGAGGTAGAGGGTACACATCGCGCACAACCTTTGAAGCTAGCCTTCGATAGTCACAACGTATGCGAAGATCGTCACTCCTTTTTCGCACTAATGCCACAGGTGCCGCATAGCTCGACGAGCTGTGTCTGATGATCCCCTTATCCAGTTGTTCCTGCATATGACCCTTGACTTCTTGGATAAGGTGAGGAGGAATCCGGTGGTATGGAACAGATAGAGGTTTGAGTTTAGTTTGAGTTTTACCGACAACTGGTGTGATGAAATCCTTGTTCGACATCCTCAAATATGTTCGACAGTTGCTGTAAATCTTCATGAGATCAATCAAAGACCGCAAACTGTGGTAACTTTGAAGGTCTGCAAATGCTTGCTTGCTGTAATGGCTCTAGTAAAATCGTTTTGTCCCTTGTGATTCCGGGACAACTGATCTGCGAAATAGCTGATGCTGGCACCAAGACATCTTGGCTGCCGGTGATACTCACCAATTTAAATTGCCCTTTTCACCTGCAGTGGAAGAAGATTGTTTGGACAAGTGCAAAAATTGTGGTACGTGACATATGGTATTCACACAAAATATTCCAAGTCGTCTAGCTGTATCCCCATCAGTGGTACATCTTTAATGACCATCTAACTGCAGTGTCGAGTACTTTTACATCAGTTATCAAACAACCAATATGTGGCAGTTTAGATCATTTGCCGCTTGAATCTTCAACCATGCAGTTGATACCAGTGGGTAATTACTGTGACAGTTATTATACAACGTCTATGTCACTGTGCTTACTTGGGATCCAGTGTCCAGAAGATTTCAGATGAGCCACCCACCAACTGGCGTCTTGACTCAGACGGTCCTGTAAAGTTTTACTGGGCATTGGGATCTCGGGGCTGCCCCCTACTGACGTTTCCTGACGCGTATACTGCTCGCATCTGACGGCCATAAAGTCTCTTTGGGCAGTCACGCTCCCAGCGCCCGAAAAATTTGCAATATTAACAAGACTGGCTCCAATCCGACATGGAACGGGGTTTTCTTCGCTGCAGCCTGCTGAATTACCAGTTGTTATGCGAGACCTCCGAGTTTGCTTTCCCATGCTGGCACATTTCGTTCTTCGGCATACTCATGCATCTGCTCACATTTAACGAACTGAAACCTTAATGACAAGATCGTCAGTTTCCTCAATAGCCATTAGCCGTCATTTCGAAATTAGCCGCACCCCGCCCATAAACTGGCCCCTAAGCAGTCTCTCTTGCTGATCTGCCTCAAGTTTATTTTTTTTCGAGAGCCACGAGTGCGTGTGAATATTCGGTGGTCGACTCCAGATGACGCATGTTGAGCCCTGTTATCCTTTGTGGTCGGATAGCACGACTAAAAAAAGAGGCGGGTAGTGTTTCATAAATTTCTCCTGGCACTTTCGGAACCCTGTGTCTACCTTCATAATCGGCTGCACCCGACAAATAATCTCCAAAGAAGAGGACGGCTGCTCCTCGGTCCATATGTTGGCTTGATACTGCCCGTGAGGCACGTTCAATCCACGAATCGGTTCGTCTACAGCGCTGTAAAGCTGCAAATGTGTTCTTCTGATGTTTGAAGTTGTGATGCTTGTTGTTGTTGTTGTGCAGTGTCTAATGCATGCGGCCTGCATTTGCTGATTCTGATCTCGAATTTGGGCAATATCTTCCTCGGCCAGAGCTTCCTCTGAGAACCGTCCAGCAGATGTACCCATCCCCCTTCGGAAACCACTTTGTGGCGCGTGAGGATTGTAGTCAAATCGCAGATAGAGACAGCGAAGATGTATTTTCTTCATCTAACCAGTCTTTATTTGGTACTGTATGTCAGTGTATCAGTGGACAAGTACGACAAGTATCCTGCCATTGACTTGTACGTAAACCAAGGGAAACAACCCTCAAAGTGCCTCAGGGTCATCTTGAATCGGTACCATCCTACAGCAATACCGCTGACACTGGCACACCGTACACATCCCTGGAACTTCCCTAGTTTCGTTTTCGTTTTCAACAGGATACAACAATTTCACCATAATGACTAGAGACTGCCACCATGGGAGATAAGTTCACTGCGGTATATTTCACTCAAGGGGCTCTCGGTGGCCGAGTGGTCTAAGGCGTTTCACTGGTGATCTCTAGCCTCGCACCACTTAAGGATGTCCGCTGGTGGTAAATCAAAGTAATTAACTTTTTGAATAATGTGTGTTGTTGCATTCATAATTGTGTAATATGAGGAAAAACAAAGAAAATAATATAGGTTGGTGTGCATTTTTTAGCTGTAGGCAACATTAAGTGGACTGCCCTATGCTCAATTTGATAACCTAGAAAGCATAGGGAATAGCCCTAGTTTTGAAGCATATTCATGAAAAATTCATATAAATAGTATTTAACTTTTTCTTATATTCTAACTGTTTGCAGATAATCACAATGTCTATCAAAATTTAGCAAATTGGATGGATGTTGCTGTGCAAAATTCTCGGCTAGAAGGCTTTTAAAGGAAATCCCCATCTCTTAACCTAGGGAAGGGAGATAACCCAATGGAAAAACAGGCAAAATGGCTGCCGAAGTCAAAAACCACTAGCGGACATCCTTAACCGGCACGGGTTCGAGACCTGGCTTCCGGCGAATATTGATTGACCATTATACCTGACTGGACCAGAAATGTCTGTGACCGTACTTTAAAATTTTGTATAATACTTGACTCAAATATATTAAAACCACCGTTTCAACTTTTTATCAGAAAAAAATCTGGGCGACTTTGATTGGCCACCTTCGAAACCATCCGGGTGGGATGACCTATTTCTTGCGGTCTTAACTAAAAAAAAAAAAATGTTGGGATTGTATGCTCAATTTTTTTCATTTTTTTTTCGGGGGTTTATTTTTTTTATTTTATTTTTTTTTAGAAGAAAGGACAGGCTACCTGGTGTGGTGGATCCTTTGTGGCGGCGAATATTAGGAAATATAGTCTTCTCAAGATGTGCTCAGCCAATTTACTACATATTCAGCAAGGCGATTTTTCTTGTGGTTTCCTATAACTATTTGCCGTACCATTTCCAATTTTCAGTCCGTGACATCCACAAACTTTGGGTTAGTCCTAATCATTCAATAATGGAGCTATGCCTATAGCACCAGCAGGTTCATTGAGACAGGTTCGATCATAAAATATCTTTCCTATCTCTTTAACTTACGAAATATTTCAATCAAAGATAAATGATAGATTTTCGATCTGAAGTAAACAAAATTATCATAAATGTAAGCATAATTTTGTCCTTTCTTGCAATAGTAGGACATCAGTGGAGCTGCGTCGATTACACCTGTTCTTAATCAATGATAACTGGACAGACACAACGTTTCTACCTGAAGTTGACAAAATTATCATAGGTTTAAGCATTATGATCCTTTCTTGGAATAGTAGGATGATTGAATCCAGATTTATCATATTTACACCAGCTAGTAATACCCGGTGGTTTAAAAATAAACCCCATGTTAAAGAGATAGGTAAGAGTGGATGAACGCAAGGATGTCTCAATGCGCAGATCTATCGTTACGATAAAAGATTAACTTGAATTTTGTGCCCAGATATATTCTCAGATTTGTATATAACGCTGTTATCACAAAACTATAGCCCAGTCGATAAACCCAGATCGTGTATCAGGGAAATACCGTGATATTTTATCTGATTTTACTCAGATTGTATCACTTGCTAAACTCGGGATAGAACAAGCTTTCCTGTATGATGTGTATATCTGTTTTCCTCTTTGTGTGTTTGGTGAATAAATCAATTCATTCTTTCAATCATAATCATATACCGTTTACCGATAAGACCGTAAAATTAACCCGAACTGTGTTAAAATTTAAATCGATATTAGTTGTCTTAGTCTAGCACAACAAGCAATATTTGCTGTACGTTTTGGTATTTATTAGACTATTTCTGATAGTAAAGCAAAAATAAATTTTTGAAATGAACAATTCTATTTTTTTGATCTCTTCACACATGGATCATTCAACTGACGGCTTGCGACAGATGTTCCCACAGGCTACTACCGTAGTAATATATAAAGAGTATTTGGAGGTCGATTGACCTCAGAAATTTGCATATTTTGTGGAGGACACGTGGAGGTCACACGCGACAGCCAATCAGAAGCGCGTATTGTGTCACATGGGGTCATGTGTGGTGGTGGATGGGTGGGTGGTGGGTTTAAGATGGCGGCTGTGGTGGATGGGTGGGTGGTGGGTTTAAGATGGCGGCTGTGGTGGATGGGTGGGTGGTGGGTTTAAGATGGCGGCTGTGGTGGATGGGTGGGTGGTGGGTTTAAGATGGCGGCTGTGGTGGATGGGTGGGTGGTGGGTTTAAGATGGCGGCTGTGGTGGATGGGTGGGTGGTGGGTTTAAGATGGCGGCTGTGGTGGATGGGTGGGTGGTGGGTTTAAGATGGCGGCTGTGGTGGTGGATGGGTGGGTGGTGGGTTTAAGATGGCGGCTGTGAAAGATGTATTCATCCGCGGTGATGCGATCCTACATTTAGCGTTCATAAAACATTCAAGCTAGTCTGGAATGGCGGCTGTGGTGGATGGATGGGTGGTGGGTTTAAGATGGCGGCTGTGGTGGATGGGTGGGTGGTGGGTTTAAGATGGCGGCTGTGGTGGATGGGTGGGTGGTGGGTTTAAGATGGCGGCTGTGGTGGATGGGTGGGTGGTGGGTTTAAGATGGTGGATGGGTGGGTGGTGGGTTTAAGATGGCGGCTGTGGTGGATGGGTGGGTGGTGGGTTTACGATGGCGGCTGTGGTGGATGGGTGGGTGGTGGGTTTAAGATGGCGGCTGTGGTGGATGGGTGGGTGGTGGGTTTAAGATGGCGGCTGTGGTGGATGGGTGGGTGGTGGGTTTAAGATGGCGGCTGTGGTGGTGGATGGGTGGGTGGTGGGTTTAAGATGGCGGCTGTGGTGGATGGGTGGGTGGTGGGTTTAAGATGGCGGCTGTGGTGGATGGGTGGGTGGTGGGTTTAAGATGGCGGCTGTGGTGGATGGGTGGGTGGTGGGTTTAAGATGGCGGCTGTGGTGGATGTGTGGGTGGTGGGTTTAAGATGGCGGCTGTGGTGGATCGGTGGGTGGTGGGTTTAAGATGGCGGCTGTGGTGGATGGGTGGGTGGTGGGTTTAAGATGGCGGCTGTGGTGGATGGGTGGGTGGTGGGTTTAAGATGGCGGCTGTGGTGGATGGGTGGGTGGTGGGTTTAAGATGGCGGCTGTGGTGGATCGGTGGGTGGTGGGTTTAAGATGGCGGCTGTGATGGATGGGTGGGTGGTGGGTTTAAGATGGCGGCTGTGGTGGATGGGTGGGTGGTGGGTTTAAGATGGCGGCTGTGGTGGATGGGTGGGTGGTGGGTTTAAGATGGCGGCTGTGGTGGATGGGTGGGTGGTGGGTTTAAGATGGCGGCTGTGGTGGATGGGTGGGTGGTGGGTTTAAGATGGCGGCTGTGGTGGTGGATGGGTGGGTGGTGGGTTTAAGATGGCGGCTGTGGTGATTTTTTTTCTGTGTATTCCTCCGCGGGGATGAGGTCATGTCTGGCGGTGATGCGGTCGCCTCCGCGGAGAAAAAGTAGTCCCTAGATAAAATGGTCCGATGGGGTCGAGTGAGGCATCAAAGTGAAGCTTAGGGGAGGGGGCATCGGTTGGGCTGGGGGTGGGGTTGAACTATACCGTTTAGGTGTATTGATGATAATAAAATTTAAAGATCACATGTCCAACACATACTCACATAATGAAAGCAAGAATCGAACTTGCGACCCTCGAGATGAAGGATACCCGTCCAGGTTTCATTTTTTTGAGGTGTACTGAAATGCTCTCTCTAATTTATGCCACGGTATCTATTTTTACATCTAGGTTGAAGATTTATATCGACACTGCTACACACTTTTCGAGATGTGTTTTCACTTTCGATGAAAGCACAAAACAGTCTAAAATGAGTCTAAAAAAATTCATCTACGCTAATATTTTCTAGTGTTTTGTAGAATATAGATTCGCGTTCATTTCTATTTCGTCAAGAAAAAATGTTTTGTAGAATATAGATTCGCGTTCATTTCTATTTCGTCAAGAAAAAATGTTTTGTAGAATATAGATTCGCGTTCATTTCTATTTCGTCAAGAAAAAATTTTCATCTCGAAAATTGGCAGATTGAAATGTTCTCTCTCATTTTATGCCACGGTATCTATTTTTACAGCTGTCAACTGTTATGGTTTGGTCACAATGTTGCCATTTTCTCCCTATATTTAGCGTCCACAAAAAGAAGAGTATATTACAGCAATTATGTTCAAGAAAACACCCCGCTAGAAAATTGTCTTCAAATTGTCTGTTGTTGTGGGAGTATAAAAAAATCCTGGTCAACAGGGGCGCGTATATTTCGTGCGACGCTATGTTGCCAATGCATTGAAATTTGAATAGGTTGTCTGCATGGGTTTCAACGCAAGTATAGTACTAAAGTCTAGCTTACCTGATAAAAGAGTTTAGTCCAGATGTATACCTATATTCCATACTCCCGGGCGTTTGATGCATATCTGGGGGCTGTTTTTTTCCTAGGTGGGTATAACACACCATGAAGCCTTCATCACGATGCATTCGTATCCTAAAAAAATATGGGTATCACCACGAATCTCATTCCATATATATTTTTTCGAAATTCACAGATATTTCCATCGGTAAATCCGGTGTTCAGTATACCACATGGATGAAATGAACGCACTAAACTATGAAGCTAATGATTTTGGTCAGCGGCACACACATGCTCCCTGGTTTGGTGTCCACATCCCAGCGGTTTTCTGTTTCTTGGCTTGTCACGGATTTTTTCGAAATTCACAGATATTTCCATCGGTATAAATCCGGTCTTCAGTTTACCACATGAATGAAATGAACGCACTAAACTATCAAGCTAATGATTTCGGCCAACGGCACACACACACATGTTTCCTGGCTCTTCCTGGTGTCATGGTGTCGACACCCCAGCGGTTTTCTGTTTCTGGGGTGTGACGGTAGATGAATTTCTCCCTCCCATACACCCCTGCAAAACAGAGGGTGTTCAGCCAATGAACTATAAGAAAAACATATGTGTGTGCATATTAATAAACCACGTTGGCTGTATAGGTCGTAGAAAATGAGCGCCTAAAAAATGAACACATTTCATTACACTGTTGCGAATTGTTGCGAGTGCACGTGTGACTCAGTGCGTTTTCATATCCCGCTATAGTATTTCACAGAATAGAATATCGGCTTATAAATTTGGGGTGGTGTGGATAATTCGACAGTCTTCAAGGGGCCCTCCTTGAAAGTCTGAAAGATTTTTCAGTTTTATGAAAACATTATTTTTCGGCTACAAATAAATAATGCGTGAATTCTGATAGAACGTGAAACAATGTTTTATTCAGGTGAACAATTACTATATATTACGTATACAAGGTAATTTCAATAATACAAACAAGTCAATTCAATTCTTTTTATTGCTCGACTCAATTTACCTGGATACTTAGCAATGAGAGTCCACTGATTTGTTTAGCTGTAGCTGAGTTCCTACATAAAGTGTCTATCTTCCCAAGTGACACCAGCAGTAAGCAAAACAAAATATAAACCATGGTACTTGTATATTACATGATATATTGTTTAGTGGTATGTATCTCGGGTATGGGGAGGGAGTGAGCAAAATGAGGGGTGGGCTGTTTTGATAGGTAATGTTGGAATTTTTGTAATGTTTTGGTTGTTGACTCCTTGCGGGCGCTTTGATTAGCATAAATAAAGTTCTATTCTCTCACATATAGAGTATGGCAAATGCCATAATAATAACAAAATAATATAAAAGACAATGGATACAGAGATAAAATTTATATTGCATAAATTCCTGCGGGAAATAGGAAGTACACATATAAGAGAATATTGTCTTGACGTAAAAAGTTTGGACATTTCATATTTACGGAGATATGGATTTTTATAACTGAGCCGGTTTTTCGTGTAAACCATCGCAGCGAAAAGGGAAACGGCTGTCATCTTCGTTTTGCTATGTCACAAAAAGTGCCCGAATTACTTATTCCTAAATGATTTCATGACGAATCCAACTAAGGTTAGCAAGTATACATATTTTACGATATTGTCAATAACTGTGAGCACATAAGACGTTCTGGTTGATGAGATCTGAATTTTTGAAGTTTGGCAATTTTCTGACTTCGAGCTTCGAATACCCGCCGCCATATTTGTTGGAAGCCGGTTTTTCGTTTGTCATGATGGAAAATCATTAATTAATCATATTTTGAGATATATTTCTCAAGACAACCTTGTATTCATTGAAAATATAATTGTTCAGGCTTACATTGCTAATTCGGTTGCTGCCTTTGAGGTAATATTTTTCCTTAGATCGGCAGTTGTTTCCGCCATGCGATGAGAAAATAGGCCTGATTTCGCACGTAGTTTTCGTGCACACGTCTCGCACAAGTTCTCGCAATAAGGCCTGTACGAAAATTTGAGAGCGGCCAACATGAGTTTGTGTGTGATAGAAGGATAGCTTACGTTTATTTCGCCTACATCCATTGAAATTCACACCGACATTATCGGTTTTGGCCAAGACACGGCCTCGGTGAAAACTGCGTTGTTGATATTTCGGTCATGACGTCATCATTTGTTCAAATTTACCGGGAACCCCCTTATATGGTTTTAGCAACAGTTACGTAGCGTAGGGTGGCATATATTATCTTTGGGTTGGGCCTGGTTATTTTTTTTTTTAGCATGTTTTTTATCGTGGTAGTACCACGTTAATTCAAATGAACAAATGAATTATTCCAACCATACAACTCTGGTTGAAGTTAACATCTTTATAAAGCAACAACATGGTCGTGGCTCAATGGAAACGCATTGAGCTGTTGATCGAGAACACCTGGGTTCGAGTCCCACCTGCGCAGACTTTTTTCTCCCCTTATTATTTTTTATTTTATTATCTTGCAGGAAACAATTTGCGTCCAGTGTTGAAGCTGTCCTGGAACGCCGCTATGAGATTCTTTTGCATACCAGCTGATTGAAACAAACTACAATTTCTCAAATAATTTTCCCTATGTTTACATCGTTTGTACGCTATCATTTGTCAAATCATTTGAATACCTGCATTTGACAATAAAACGGAGAAAAAAAATAAATAAATAAATAAAAAATAATAAATAAATAATAATAATAATAAAAAAAATAAAAAAATCAAAAATCGGCGAGTAGTAGACGAGGGGAAAATTGGGAAGTACTGACCATGCCCCAGAATACTTCATATGCATATCACGGCCTTAAGGCCTATGTAAGATGTAATCTACTTCACAGTTTAGTAGTATAAAAAGCGCAAGTGCTATTGACCTTGCCCCTCCAAAGAAATAAAATCGGCTCTATTTTACAGGAGTATATACGCAGGTCACGTGGGGGTTGTGACGTCACTTCCGGGTTTTTCACTAAAACTACCTCCAAACATAGAAGAGTTCCTAATGTTTCCTCTTAGACGTCCGTATGTTCAACCCTCCCGGTTTTGTTTTTCCCGGCGCGGCCCCGCCCCGGCGCCCCCCAGCGCGAGCGGCGCGCGCGTCATTACGCGGGTTGTCCGGAAGTGCGCGTCATCCCCGGCAGTGCGCACGCGCGGATCAAAAAGGTCACCTGTCAAACGGTCTCCCTTTCGGCAAGGTTCGGAGAATACAAAGAACTTATAGTCATAATCTATACGTGTTGGACGAGTCTCTTCACTCACCGTATACACGTACCTCAATGAAATGCCCGCTCCAAACCTAGACCAAATACACGTACTTGGTCTGTGGGCTGATTTCATTGGCTCTCTATTTTTTACTATAGTGCGCTTGCATTCTAACCTTGATGGGTGATATTTTGGCCCCATCCTACACCACTGATTTCAGTTTCACTGAATCTTCAGATGCATTAGGAATAAAACACACAAGACAGGGTTTTTTGGTGAGATCTCATTTTTTTTTTATTCAATGAACAACAACAACGTGAGAACAACCACGTGAAAACTGAAGCCCAGAACAAGGGGCTTGTAATTAATTCAAGCCCAGAACAAGGGGCTTGTCATTAAATTAAGCCCAGAACGGAGCTTGTACATTGAAATGATGGGCGGCCCAGTCATAGACGAGTACATCGCGGTCCTCGGCCTGGGGGTACTCGTCAAACATCTGTACGATGGTAGATAAGGGTCTTCCCCGGCATCGATGGTACAGGTAAAACAAGCAATATTGACCGCACACGCCACTGGTCAGGCTTTGCAACGTTTGACTGTTCCAACACCACGTCTCTGTGCCTTGATCCATGAAGTCTGTTAAATCGGGATGGAGGGGTGGCGGGCCGTACGGGTCAAAGTATTCGCCCTGCTGTTCTGTCAAGTATGTTCCGGGCCGATCCATCGGGTCCGTGTTGAGAACGTAAGCAGCAGGATACATACGGTCTAATGGAAACACATCTCAGGCGAACACCCCTTGAAAGACCATACGTGTCTCTGGGTCATTCTCCAGCACGGTGGTTATCTGGTCTGTATCCATGTTAGGTGGAGAAGTCACACAGGACGTTGCGCGCCTTGTCCACTTGAATGATGTTGTCAAACTCGGCGTAGCAGATCACATTGACGTTGGTCGCCAGGGCTCGTGCAAAGTGGATTTCCAACCGTAAGTTGCCTTGCTTGGCCAGGGCCAGCTGATGGTCGTTCTCTAAGGTGGGGGTTAGATCGAAACAGAACAACGTGTATCCGTTCGCGTAGTCCTCCCGACTGACCATATTCCCTTCGTCCTGGTTGATTTGACCTGTGGGTACTTTACAGCCACAGGTCAAATCAACCAGGACAAGGCGCGCAACGTCCTGTGTGACTTCTCCACCTAACATGGATACAGACCAGATAACCACCGTGCTGGAGAATGACCCAGGGACACGTAGGGTGTTTCAAGGGGTGTTCGCCCGAGATGTGTTTCCATTAGACCGTATGTATCCTGCTGCTTACGTTCTCAACACGGACCCGATGGATCGGCCCGGTGAACACTGGGTGGCCGTGTACTTGACAGAACAGCAGGGCGAATACTTTGACCCGTACGGCCTGCCACCCCTCCATCCCGATTTAACAGACTTCATGGATCAAGGCACAGAGACGTGGTGTTGGAACAGTCAAACGTTGCAAAGCCTGACCAGTGGCGTGTGCGGACAATATTGCTTGTTTTACCTGTACCATCGATGCCGGGGAAGACCCTTATCTACCATCGTACAGATGTTTGACGAGTACCCCCAGGCCGAGGACCGCGATGTACTCGTCTATGACTGGGCCGCCCATCATTTCAATGTACAAGCCCCGTTCTGGGCTTAATTTAATGACAAGCCCCTTGTTCTGGGCTTGAATTAATTACAAGCCCCTTGTTCTGGGCTTCAGTTTTCACGTGGTTGTTCTCACGTTGTTGTTGTTCACTGAATAAAAAAAAAAATGAGATCTCACCAAAAAACCCTGTCTTGTGTGTTTTATTCCTAATGCATCTGAAGATTCAGTAAAACTGAAATCAGTGGTGCAGGATGGGGCCAAAATATCACCCATCAAGGTTAGAATGCAAGCGCACTATAGTAAAAAATAGAGAGCCAATGAAATCAGCCCACAGACCAAGTACGTGTATTTGGTCTAGGTTTGGAGCGGGCATTTCATTGAGGTACGTGTATACGGTGAGTGAAGAGACTCGTCCAACACGTATAGATTATGACTATAAGTTCTTTGTATTCTCCGAACCTTGCCGAAAGGGAGACCGTTTGACAGGTGACCTTTTGATCCGCGCGTGCGCACTGCCGGGGATGACGCGCACTTCCGGACAACCCGCGTGATGACGCGCGCGCCGCTCGCGCTGGGGGGAGGGCGGGGCGGGGCCGCGCCGGGAAAAACAAAACCCGGAGGGTTGAACATACGGACGTCTAAGAGGAAACATTAGGAACTCTTCTATGTTTGGAGGTAGTTTTAGTGAAAACCCGGAAGTGACGTCACAACCCCCACGTGACCTGCGTATATACTCCTGTAAAATAGAGCCGATTTTATTTCTTTGGAGGGGCAAGGTCAATAGGACTTGCGCTTTTTATACTACTAAACTGTGAAGTAGATTACATCTTACATAGGCCTTAAGGCCGTGATATGCATATGAAGTATTCTGGGGCATGGTCAGTACTTCCCAATTTTCCCTTCGTCTACTACTCGCCGATTTTTTATTTTTTTATTTTTTTTATTATTATTATTATTATTTATTTATTATTTTTTATTTATTTATTTATTTTTTTTCTCCGTTTTATTGTCAAATGCAGGTATTCAAATGATTTGACAAATGATAGCGTACAAACGATGTAAACATAGGGAAAATTATTTGAGAAATTGTAGTTTGTTTCAATCAGCTGGTATGCAAAAGAATCTCATAGCGGCGTTCCAGGACAGCTTCAACACTGGACGCAAATTGTTTCCTGCAAGATAATAAAATAAAAAATAATAAGGGGAGAAAAAAGTCTGCGCAGGTGGGACTCGAACCCAGGTGTTCTCGATCAACAGCTCAATGCGTTTCCATTGAGCCACGACCATGTTGTTGCTTTATAAAGATGTTAACTTCAACCAGAGTTGTATGGTTGGAATAATTCATTTGTTCATTTGAATTAACGTGGTACTACCACGATAAAAAACATGCTAAAAAAAAAATAACCAGGCCCAACCCAAAGATAATATATGCCACCCTACGCTACGTAACTGTTGCTAAAACCATATAAGGGGGTTCCCGGTAAATTTGAACAAATGATGACGTCATGACCGAAATATCAACAACGCAGTTTCCACCGAGGCCGTGTCTTGGCCAAAACCGATAATGTCGGTGTGAATTTCAATGGATGTAGGCGAAATAAACGTAAGCTATCCTTCTATCACACACAAACTCATGTTGGCCGCTCTCAAATTTTCGTACAGGCCTTATTGCGAGAACTTGTGCGAGACGTGTGCACGAAAACTACGTGCGAAATCAGGCCTATTTTCTCATCGCATGGGCGGAAACAACTGCCGATCTAAGGAAAAATATTACCTCAAAGGCAGCAACCGAATTAGCAATGTAAGCCTGAACAATTATATTTTCAATGAATACAAGGTTGTCTTGAGAAATATATCTCAAAATATGATTAATTAATGATTTTCCATCATGACAAACGAAAAACCGGCTTCCAACAAATATGGCGGCGGTATTCGAAGCTCGAAGTCAGAAAATTGCCAAACTTCAAAAATTCAGATCTCATCAACCAGAACGTCTTATGTGCTCACAGTTATTGACAATATCGTAAAATATGTATACTTGCTAACCTTAGTTGGATTCGTCATGAAATTATTTAGGAATAAGTAATTCGGGCACTTTTTGTGACATAGCAAAACGAAGATGACAGCCGTTTCCCTTTTCGCTGCGATGGTTTACACGAAAAACCGGCTCAGTTATAAAAATCCATATCTCCGTAAATATGAAATGTCCAAACTTTTTACGTCAAGACAATATTCTCTTATATGTGTACTTCCTATTTCCCGCAGGAATTTATGCAATATAAATTTTATCTCTGTATCCATTGTCTTTTATATTATTTTGTTATTATTATGGCATTTGCCATACTCTATATGTGAGAGAATAGAACTTTATTTATGCTAATCAAAGCGCCCGCAAGGAGTCAACAATCAAAACATTACAAAAATTCCAACATTACCTATCAAAACAGCCCACCCCTCATTTTGCTCACTCCCTCCCCATACCCGAGATACATACCACTAAACAATATATCATGTAATATACAAGTACCATGGTTTATATTTTGTTTTGCTTACTGCTGGTGTCACTTGGGAAGATAGACACTTTATGTAGGAACTCAGCTACAGCTAAACAAATCAGTGGACTCTCATTGCTAAGTATCCAGGTAAATTGAGTCGAGCAATAAAAAGAATTGAATTGACTTGTTTGTATTATTGAAATTACCTTGTATACGTAATATATAGTAATTGTTCACCTGAATAAAACATTGTTTCACGTTCTATCAGAATTCACGCATTATTTATTTGTAGCCGAAAAATAATGTTTTCATCAAACTGAAAAATCTTTCAGACTTTCAAGGAGGGCCCCTTGAAGACTGTCGAATTATCCACACCACCCCAAATTTATAAGCCGATATTCTATTCTGTGAAATACTATAGCGGGATATGAAAACGCACTGAGTCACACGTGCACTCGCAACAATTCGCAACAGTGTAATGAAATGTGTTCATTTTTTAGGCGCTCATTTTCTACGACCTATACAGCCAACGTGGTTTATTAATATGCACACACATATGTTT
The DNA here is from genome assembly GCA_036873755.1 of Hanleya hanleyi. NCBI lineage: Eukaryota > Metazoa > Mollusca > Polyplacophora > Lepidopleurida > Hanleyidae > Hanleya > Hanleya hanleyi. Next base: position 66,609 of record JAVTVY010028856.1, read on the forward strand.
TCTTATAGTTCATTGGCTGAACACCCTCTGTTTTGCCACACCCACCCCACGTGGGTGTATGGGAGGGAGAAATTCATCTACCGTCACACCCCAGAAACAGAAACCCGCTGGGGTGTCGACACCATGACACCAGGAAGAGCCAGGAAACATGTGTGTGTGTGCCGTTGGCCGAAATCATTAGCTTGATAGTTTAGTGCGTTCATTTCATTCATGTGGTAAACTGAAGACCGGATTTATACCGATGGAAATATCTGTGAATTTCGAAAAATCCGTGACAAGCCAAGAAACAGAAAACCGCTGGGATGTCGACACCAAACCAGGGAGCATGTGTGTGCCGCTGACCAAAATCATTAGCTTCATAGTTTAGTGCGTTCATTTCATCCATGTGGTATACTGAACACCGGATTTACCGATGGAAATATCTGTGAATTTCGAAAAAATATATATGGAATGAGATTCGTGGTGATACCCATATTTTTTTAGGATACGAATGCATCGTGATGAAGGCTTCATGGTGTGTTATACCCACCTAGGAAAAAACAGCCCCCAGATATGCATCAAACGCCCGGGAGTATGGAATATAGGTATACATCTGGACTAAACTCTTTTATCAGGTAAGCTAGACTTTAGTACTATACTTGCGTTGAAACCCATGCAGACAACCTATTCAAATTTCAATGCATTGGCAACATAGCGTCGCACGAAATATACGCGCCCCTGTTGACCAGGATTTTTTATACTCCCACAACAACAGACAATTTGAAGACAATTTTCTAGCGGGGTGTTTTCTTGAACATAATTGCTGTAATATACTCTTCTTTTTGTGGACGCTAAATATAGGGGAGAAAATGGCAACATTGTGACCAAACCATAACAGTTGACAGCTGTAAAAATAGATACCGTGGCATAAAATGAGAGAGAACATTTCAATCTGCCAATTTTCGAGATGAAAATTTTTTCTTGACGAAATAGAAATGAACGCGAATCTATATTCTACAAAACATTTTTTCTTGACGAAATAGAAATGAACGCGAATCTATATTCTACAAAACATTTTTTCTTGACGAAATAGAAATGAACGCGAATCTATATTCTACAAAACACTAGAAAATATTAGCGTAGATGAATTTTTAGACTCATTTTAGACTGTTTTGTGCTTCCATCGAAAGTGAAAACACATCTCGAAAAGTGTGTAGCAGTGTAAATCTTCAACCTAGATGTAAAAATAGATACCGTGGCATAAATTAGAGAGAGCATTTCAGTACACCTCAAAAAAATGAAACCTGGACGGGTATCCTTCATCTCGAGGGGTCGCAAGTTCGATTCTTGCTTTCATTATGTGAGTATGTGTTGGACATGTGATCTTTAAATTTTATTATCATCAATACACCTAAACGGTATAGTTCAACCCCACCCCCAGCCCAACCGATGCCCCCTCCCCTAAGCTTCACTTTGATACCTCACTCGACCCCATCGGACCATTTTATCTAGGGACTACTTTTTCTCCGCGGAGGCGACCGCATCACCGCCAGACATGACCTCATCCCCGCGGAGGAATACACAGGTCAAAGATCTTAAACCCACCACCCACCCATCCACCACAGCCGCCATCTTAAACCCACCACCCACCCATCCACCACAGCCGCCATCTTAAACCCACCACCCACCCATCCACCACAGCCGCCATCTTAAACCCACCACCCACCCATCCACCACAGCCGCCATCTTAAACCCACCACCCACCCATCCACCACAGCCGCCATCTTAAACCCACCACCCACCCATCCACCACAGCCGCCATCTTAAACCCACCACCCACCCATCCACCACAGCCGCCATCTTAAACCCACCACCCACCCATCCACCACCGCCGCCATCTTAAACCCACCACCCACCCATCCACCACAGCCGCCATCTTAAACCCACCACCCACCCATCCACCACAGCCGCCATCTTAAACCCACCACCCACCCATCCACCACAGCCGCCATCTTAAACCCACCACCCACCCATCCACCACAGCCGCCATCTTAAACCCACCACCCACCCATCCACCACAGCCGCCATCTTAAACCCACCACCCATCCATCCACCACAGCCGCCATTCCAGACTAGCTTGAATGTTTTATGAACGCTAAATGTAGGATCGCATCACCGCGGATGAATACATCTTTCACAGCCGCCATCTTAAACCCACCACCCACCCATCCACCACCACAGCCGCCATCTTAAACCCACCACCCACCCATCCACCACAGCCGCCATCTTAAACCCACCACCCACCCATCCACCACAGCCGCCATCTTAAACCCACCACCCACCCATCCACCACAGCCGCCATCTTAAACCCACCACCCACCCATCCACCACAGCCGCCATCTTAAACCCACCACCCACCCATCCACCACAGCCGCCATCTTAAACCCACCACCCACCCATCCACCACAGCCGCCATCTTAAACCCACCACCCACCCATCCACCACCACACATGACCCCATGTGACACAATACGCGCTTCTGATTGGCTGTCGCGTGTGACCTCCACGTGTCCTCCACAAAATATGCAAATTTCTGAGGTCAATCGACCTCCAAATACTCTTTATATGCAGACAGCGGCTGACATCCTGAAATGAACATGCACCGTATTAAATATCTCTTTAAGTGAAATCCATGTTCCGACACGTGAATTGAGAAATAGTAAGAATATGCTATCAGGCCCGATTGTTGAGGTAGATGTTTTCGACGCATAATCCGATTCGCCTGACGACCATGCCGGGATCGTGCCAGTTCCTCAAGTATATTGCTAAAATACAATGGCATTTGACAAGAACCGTCAGCAAGAAAGAAGAGAAAAACAAGACATGTGTGAATCGAAATTAAAAAACGATGTGCAGCACGGACAAGAGTAACGAAGAAGGGGAGTGTAAATGTAAAATAATATATAAGATTTCACCCCGTGGGTAACACCGGCATCACTATATCTACAAGAATATGAGAGTATATATCGTGAATAATTAACTATATTCATGATTAGACTTGGCCCCTGATGAGAGATATGCCTGGGATATACATAAGATATATTCCCGAAATTATTCAAAACAACTGCTCTGTGGTACATGTTAGTACATATAGTGATGTTATAATAACTCCTATACTCAGGCAGGTGTAGGGTCAGAACATCCCGAGAAAGTGGGTGTGTATATGAACATCTCTTCACACAGTGTTCAGAAGCAGATGCAGTGCTCATTGGGATGTATCTGTTCAATGTCCTGTCTAAACCCGAACAATCCGCACACAACGGCTGATGACAGTGACTCAAATACTGAATAATAGCTAGGATATTTGAAGTACTGAGGTATCCCTATGGGGAAAACATTTGGCTGTGATGCCAAGAAAACATTTACTGTAAAATTCAAACGACCTGATTTAAGGACAAATTTATCAGTGTTACAAGATTCTCGAGAAAATTCGGTGCATTGAGAATACACTTCGCTGTGGTATCATAAAAATTTACAGCACACTGACCAAACAGACTTAGCTGAAGACAAAATTATATGCGTTTCAACATTTCGGAGAAAATTGTTCGAAAGAAAAGTGCGTCAGTGATTAACAGTAAATATGCTGAATTCGGTGAGGGAATCTGATTTAGGGGGGTGGGGTAATTTTTTGTCTAATTGCTCAGGCATTAGATAGGTTATATGAATGGAAAATACTTCATTTTGAAACCTAATAATTGGGGTAAATATTAATATCTGTTTTATGTATCTGAGTATAATAGTCGTGACAGGTTCACCAATAATGTTCCAATACAAATAATGAAAAATGTGAAATGTTATTGGTGCATACACGAACACCCTTGACGGACCGTGTGCCATTCGGTATTGGGGTGTTACCTGTGGTAAATATGCATAATTCGGTGCATTGTTTGTGGATTTTCAGTTGAAAAATATTAGAGTTAAAAATATTTTCTAAATCGAGTTGAGTATTTTCTGTTGAGATTTGTACGTTTATTGCCATAAAAATCCAATGCACACACCTAGGAACTGACAACCGGTCAGAACAAGTGTACATAGCTGTCCTTGACATATTAAAACAGGTTGTAAGATATTCAGGGGGAAATGGTTACGAGAACGTCATTTCACCACCCTGGCCATCTGACTATCAAGTGGTCTAAGGCGTTTCACTGGTGATCGCTAGCCTTGCACCACTTATTATAACCGGCACGGGTTCGAGACCTGACTTCCGGCGAACATTGATTGACCATTATACCTGACTGGGTCAGAAATGTCTGTGACCGTACTTTAAAATTTTCTATAATACTTGACTGAAATATATTTGATTGGCCACCTTCGAAAACTGCCGTAATGATGTCGGGCGGGCTGACATATTTCATGTGGTCTTATCTAAAAAAAAAAAAAAAAAAAAAATGGTGGGAATGTACGCTCAATTTTTTTTTTTCAGCAGAAAGGTCAAGCTACCTGGTGTGGTGGGTCCTTCGTGGCGGCGAATATTAGGGAATATAGTCTTCTCAATATGTGCTCAGCCAATTTACTACATTTTTAAGTGGTTTCCTGTAACTATTTGCCGTACCATTTCCAATTTTCAGTCCGTGGCATCCACAAACTTTGGGCTAGTCATAATCATTCAATAATGGAGCTGTGCCTATACACAGTGTGTAAGCCTGTCCGCCTGTGGTATATTTATGACGATGGAACTGTACGTCTTCCTGGCGCAATCGCTGATGACACACAAAAACAATTGTCATCTTGGCAACATCTCAAGGCGATAGGAAGACAAGCACAAGAGACCATCATGTGTTGGCGACAATTCTAGACCATAACTGAATAATCAAAGTAATGGGAATAAATTCAGACAAAAACAGCTATTATAGTGTCGCATGCTTTCACTCTAGCGATAGTGAGGTAAAAAAAATATAAGAAATTTTGTGAAACGATGGAATATTTCTCCATATAATATCACTTTTATAAGTACATAAAAGACATATATTTATTCATGCATTAGTTCTCATTATTAATATGTAGAAATAAGCGTGTAATTTTCTTCCACGTTCTCAGCAGAGGTCGAAATGCAAAGCGCACTCATATGCTACTGTGCCCCTTTTCGATGTGACACAGTGTGCCTTTGTGAAGAGCTATAGAAAATCGCGCTGTACGACTTTTCGACGTGCTACCGAATTTTCCATGCACAATATGGATGTTATTTGTGCACATATCACTCTCCTTCTGAAATATGAATCGTCCAACAAAGGAAAGACAGTATAGTGACAACATCGATGCCCCTTTCAGGGCAAAGATGATTGCCCAAATATTCATGTCACGATGCAAGACACCAATTTCTCTTGCATTTTACACTCATTCTCCTTTTTTTCTAGCTAAAAGCAGTTACACACTATGGAGAAGATCACTAATTTGGATCTCCTCTACATGCGCAATTATTGTGATTTCAGTTTGCCAGTGCCTTAGATCACTACGAAACGTAATCATCTAATGTTTGGAACTGGCTACGACTTTCATGTATAACATGCGGATTTCATTGATCTAAACTTGGATTTTAGACGAAGTCAACGCATCCAGTCGGCATTTAAAATACGAAAACCTGTATACAAATTGCCTGTATAACTTGAGCAAGTACGTCGACACCCTAATTTGTAATCGAGAAAACCACTGGATTGACAAGTACGGTACATTCCGAACTTGGAATTTAAGATAGAAGGCAATACAATTTATACCCGAAAATGTATGCTTTCACAATCCAAATTAAACATTTTACAAAGGTGAAAATTCAAGATCCAAAATTGTGCCAATATATCGAGATTGGCACGAGACACGGCAATTTCCGAATTTGCTTCTGCAAGATATGAAAAAAATGTACCGGTAAATATAAATTACATGTAATTAAATTTTTATCCGACGACACCGAAATTGAGAGAACACATTCCGTTCTGCACAACATATAAAAAAAAAAAATTAAAATTACCTGTGGATGCAGTTTTTTACATGCACGAAATATTACATTTTCGCCAATACCGGCATATAGAAATATTGAGATTGTCAAGAAATACGGTACAGCATATCCTGAACCTGGTGTTGCAGGATATTAAACAATAATGTAAATTTATATATGTTTTAACAGGTAGAATTTGCGAGGACGCCCAAAATAAATATACATTCATCAAAAGATGAAAATACATATACCCGTAAATGTAAACCTTCGATATTACTATGGCGTACCACCCAAAGGATGTGATTGGAGCTAGGAACATATGAAAAATATGACCTTTCGAAAAAAATAGATTTTGATACAAATGTATACTCCGAATAATTCCAAGCCAGCGAGTATCGTGATTTTCAAATAAGGCCGTGAAATGGTGTATACTTTCGTGCAATTCGAAGACGTTGAACCGAACAGAAAACATATTAAGAGTGCAAAGTCATACCCATGCAGGATTAGTTTTATGCTTTGTCTCAATAGATTGATCAAGTTCCAAGAGATTGTTCAAGTATGTAGCTGCGGACCGGGGAAACTTCAGTTATGTTCGAATGTAAAATGAATATATTTACAGAGAGAAATAGACGTCTTCACCTAAAATCAGCGATTTTGCAGTAATACCTCAAGGCCCTGTCCTTCGAGAACCGTGATACTCAATGTCTTGGAATTATTCTGTGTATAACAAAATGTGGATCATTATGCCAGTCAAAATGTTTCTTTAATAGGTAATATTTCATTTTTGGGAAGGATTATTTTTGGCACCTCAAACTGGGGACGATTTCTGGCTCGAATATACTGCGTCCTTTACGTCAATATTTCGTACATACTGAGACATTGGCAAGGAATACAATTTGTAAAAAAAATACTATACCGGCCGGGTACAGTCTGCATGATAATTTTTGAATCACTTCTTTGTTCCTTTTGTAAGCACTGTAGCTTTGGTATATTCAGAATTTGCAATGATATAAAAAACAAAATCCAAATCTCAAAAGCAAAGCAACTTGTCAGCTTAGATGTTGTATTTTACATTATTGCGGTCGTACGACATAGATGATCTCCACTTGAACATTTTGAGACACTTGGTGTACTTGGTGTATCTACACGCTTAAAGCTAAAGTGTTGGAACTTATTCGTAAAGTGTTGAAATAACCCCTTAAATGTGTCCACAGGGACTGCTCTTTAAGTGTTGTCCCGGTCGACACACTTAAACTATGGCAAGCCAAAGTGCTTTTTATTCCGAATTTTCGATATCGGAAATTCTAATTTTCGATATCGGAAATAGAATTTCCGATATCGGGAATTAGAATTTCCGATATAGGAAATTCAGTGACAATTTCCAATATCGGGAATTCAATTTCCGATATTGGAAATAGAATTTCCGATATCAGAAATTGTCACTGAATTTCCGATATCGAAAATGAAAGCTCTGGAAGCTTTACGAAAACTAGAATTGCAATTTCCGATATCGGAAATTCAGTGACAATTTCCGATATCGGTAATTGAATTTTCGATATCGGGAATTGAATTTCCGATATCGGGAATTGTCTCCGAATTTCCTATATCGGAAATTGCAATTCTCGATATCGAAAATTCTAATTTCCGATATCGGGAATTGCAATTTCCCATATCGGAAATTGAATTTCCGATATTTGGTGTGTGTATCTCTGAGCGATTTCACTTTGAATGGTCTACTGCAAATTGGACAGCCGTACGATGCTTCAGTATGTACGTCCCTGTGCCGCTGGAGGTTGAACCTCCATTTGGTTAAAAAGTTACATTTATGGCAGTGGAATATGTTAGGCTTTGCGAGCTTTGCGGATTTCTTCGTGGATCTTCCGCGGACTGGTTGTGGGCCTACGAATATTTCTTGGAATGATTCTTCCTCTGGTATTCTTAAAACAATTTAAAAACTACATGCCCCATGTATAAGACAACATGAAAATGAAACGGATCATGGCGCCGTAGTGTGGGTCCTGAGATATGAAATCCACTGGAATAATTAAGTCATCATTCGGCCCTACACCTGAACACTAGTATCAGTGCTGATTAGACATTGCTATAGTATATGTGCACAGTAATTGCACATCGCTTTTCACTATGCACGCCAAAAATGCGCACAGGAACTCATCAAAAACTCGAACAGTCGAAGAAATCCCCTCGACAAAAATACGGACAGTCTCATTTCAGGACATGAACACTTGTTCCTAAATATTCGCCTCTTTATACTTATATTTATCTCCTCTGTACCAGTCATATTTGATTAACTACCATTCTAGTTTTTTATAATATACAAACCAAAATGTGAAATCCTATACCACAAGAACAATCAACTTCATAACTGTAAAATTCGACAGAGTTTTGATAAATTTCTAACATGAACACGATTATGATGAAAACGAGATGATCTATGGAGTTGAATTTGACACAGGATCTGCCAAAATAAATCTAGAACATTATCTCATTCAGTTTCTTCCATAAAGTGATGTGTAACACGCAGAAAATTGTAAAATGCTCAACCTCCATCTCAGCACACGTGTCGACTCGATGCGATCACGTCATAAATGGGCACGGATGGCTCGTCATAAATAAATCCCAGCCGGACAGGGTTATACACTGTGCTATAGCACCAGCAGGTTCATTGAGACAGCCGACCACTGAGGTTCGATCATAAAATATCTTTCCTATCTCTTTAACTTACGAAATATTTGAATCAATGATAACTGCATGGATTTTCGACCTGAAGTAAACAAAATTATCATAAATGTAAGCATTCTTTTGTCCTTTCTTGCAATAGTAGGATGTCAATGGAGCTGCGTCGATTGCACCTGTGGGTGCATTTCAGAGTGGTTAATTAAAAAAGTCTCTTACCTGTATTTTTAATCAAGGAAATAGTCCTAATCAATGATAACTGGACAGACACAACGTTTCTACCTGAAGTTGACAAAATTATCATAGATTTAAGCATTATGATCCTTTCTTGGAATAGTAGGATGATTGAATCCAGATTTATCATATTTACAGCTAATAATACCCGGTGGTTCAAAAATAAACCCCATGTTAAAGAGATAGGTAAGAGTGGGTGAATGCGCAGATCTATCGTTACGATAAACGATTAACTTGAATTTTGTGCCCAGATATATTCTCAGATTTGTATATAACGCTGTTATCACAAAACTATAGCCCAGTCGATCAACCCAGATCGTGTATCAGGGAAATACCGTGATATTTTATCTGATTTTACTCAGATTGTATCACTTGCTAAACTCGGGATAGAACAAGCTTTCTGGTATATCTGTTGTCCTCTTTGTGTGTTTGGTGAATAAATCAATTCATTCTTTCAATCATAATCATATACCGTTTACCGATAAGACCGTAAAATTAACCCGAACTGTGTTAAAATTTAAATCGATATTAGTTGTCTTAGTCTAGCACAACAAGCAATATTTGCTGTACGTTTTGGTATTTATTAGACTATTTCTGATACTAAAGCAAAAATAATTTTTTGAAATGAACAATTCTATTTTTGATCAAAATGAGAATTGTTTATGTCAAAAATGGTATTATCTAAAATGGTATTTTAAATACCAAAACGGCGTACATTTATTTTTGATATAAAAAAACAACAGATTTTTGATATATAAAAAAATACATAAATACCCAAATGGCTTGCCATATGTTTTGCGACTTTCGAGACTTACAAACAAATTCAACTATATTTTCGCATTGGCCGAAAATTGTTCATACCAGACAGAGACAATCGTGAATAATTAACCCTCCCCAGAACTATATGTGGAGCTCTCCGTGCTTGGAGGCGTGATAAGGTGGTTGATATATGAATAGATATGTTAATTAGTGTACGTTTCACGGCTTTGTGTAGCGTGGCGGCGGCTCGACAATAATGCCGATATTTGAAAACGTACACCTCTGATGATAGGTAAGCGGTAGTAGGTTTGTGTATAAATATCCGGGAGTTCATATGCAAGATGTATATCGACGACAGAAAACAGTTTCGCGAATATTCAGACGTTACAAATTCGAGAAATCTACACCCATAAATTTCGACCGCCATGCTGGTCCTCTCCACTGATGACCCACATTTTTGGACCGTTCCACAAATCCACTTGCACCCCTCGTAAATACTTTAGGTACTAATTTTCGAGACGCTTTGTAAGATTGTACAATTGCTGGGAATGTCACAATGTCTAGTCAAGGCGAAGAGAGATTCGATGCAACCGACTGGGCCGAAATAAAATGGTTGAAATAATTTTAACTTTGGACAAAGGATTTTTATATTTAATCCATTGTTATTCATTAGGGGTGATGAGAGCTCAACGGAACAGCTTAAGGGCCTTCGTTAACATTCTTTTAATGAGATTGTTTCACAATATACAATTTCAAATTATTTTTCAGACCTAACCCAATGCCTCCTTCTGTCCCCTTTTTTGCTGAAGTTTCCTAAATGAACTGAACAATCCAGTTTTAGTGCTCTTTGTTCCAGTGAGGAATTTATGTGTATTTGTTCGGTGTCCATTCGTCAGCCATTTTGAATTTTGATGTGTATTTTCAGATTCAGTAATCTTGGCTTTCAATTAGTTCACATTTCACAGCAAAGTGATCATTATGGACAAAATTTAAGACTGACAATTCCTATGAATCGATTACACATGTTAGAAATAATGAAAGTCCATGCTAATAAATATGTCACCAGCTCGATTGCTAGCCTCCACTCACAATTACACTGCCCACTATATGCAGTATATTTATTTCAATATAGTTTATCTGGGAACGGGTGTAGGACAAAACCCCCAGTGGACAAAACCCCCACAGACAAAACCCCCCAGGACAAAACCCCCACCGGACATAACCCCCACCGGACATAACCCCCATCGGACATAACCCCCACTGGACAAAACCCCCATCACATATTATTTCCTATGCTATTTTAGCGATAAAAAAAATAACATGGTAAATGATAAAATCTCAAGACAATGTTATTTGATTTTATAACATATTTATTAATCTTTCAATAAATTTAGATTGCACTGTTCAGCCAAATTGTTGAATGTATTTCCAGTGAGGAAGGATCAATTCTTGCCAATACAACTGCACTCGATAGTTGATTCATTTGGAAATGCGTTTGTTCTGTAATGTAGTGGCTCTCTCATTAAAAACATAGAGAGCTGAACTATGTGACTTTATATCATTTTTAGCAATTTTGTATAGGCCTACTCCGTCCTACCAAAACAACATGGTTAACAATTTTGTCATGGTTCTTCGCAATTATTGGTCTTCTCTACGGAATAGCCCCAAACTATTTTATTTCACAGAAAATCATTATTGTTTAATTCACTGCGCATGTCAGGGTGCGAAATAGCCCTTTGCCCTGTTGCCCAGGGCAACCAAAATTTCCTTTGGGCAACCTAATTCTGCTTGAATTGCAATGCATTTGGATGTGTTGGTTGCCCATACTTCCCCATGGGCAGCTAGAATTTGTTTTTCTATTTCACACACTGCATGTTTTAAATGATTGAATAAATAAACAAGTGCCAAAATTAGGCCCGCACAATATTGAATAAGAAAATTTTAGAGCACAACAGCGTTCTCAAAATACAGCATCAACTTGATTGGATGGGGGTTTTGTCCGACTTTTCAATTTTGGGGGTTTTGTCAGTGGGTGTTTTGTCCTAGGGGGTTTTGTCCGCTGGGGGTTTTGTCCGGATCCCATCTGTGAACATCTTCAAATTTCAAACCACCCATAACGGGCTAATTAAGAGTATTTACTGACGACTGTAAAGTAACAAATGACTAACTTTTCGGTGAAACAATATTTTGTGTCATTTTCGTGTTCCCAACCAGTGGTTTCAATAGAAGCCGTCGCCCGTCGCAGGCGACGGCATCTCGCAAATTTGCGACACCTACTCCAATATTGTCAGTCATTTTTTAGCGTGTGTCAATCTCAAATCCAGTGGCCACCAGGTTCCTAATCTAACGGCACACTTCTTGGGCTGTCCGAGTACCGCCTTGTCCGATGAAATTGTCACCATTCGTTCTGCCGAATAAAAACTGTACACCAGATTTGTTAGCTATTCTCCGCCATCCACGTGGTTCACCTGTTGTTGTTGTTACCGAAATAGACGAATATGAATGAAACACGATAACGATTGGTTGGTACTGTGCCAAAGAATGACGTCTTCGGTCGTTCGGCCAATCACTGAGCTTGTACTTCGTGCGCCAGGTTTGTACTTCGTGCGCCATTCAAAATGAAACGTCAAGCTAGTTTGGAATTTTTTTAGGTAATCCCGAAAAAACCCCCAGGTAATTATCAATTTACAGATTAGTCTGGCATGAATAAACTTTTTCAAGGCTACTTTCAAATCAATTCCTGTTATATTCTGTCTTCAGAGCGGCATTGAATGAGTGCCAATTTGCGCAAAATTTAACAACAACGACGACACGTGTTCGTCATGTAAATGTTAAAGGATTTGTGTGCAAGTCATGAAGTGGATCATACACTGGCTAATATTGCCAATTGACCAAAACTCATTGTTTTGTATGGTTTTCCTGCCTATTTTGTCGCCACCGACGCAATAAATGCATTTTGTGCACAAAGTATCAACCGCACATAATTTCTTGTATTTTTGCTCGAATGGGTGAAATTTTCTTGAATGAGAAATCACAGACTGACACAGTTTCAGTGTGGTTTTATCCTCTTTAGATGAAGAAAGTCAAGCACCTGACAAATAAATCTTTTCACATAAAAAAGGGAACATAGTTTGAGAACTCTTTGGTTGTTGTTAGCAATATTAAACACTGCTTATTTTCTGTTATAAATATGCAGAAATGTTTATTTTTCTTATTTGAGAAAAAAATCGTAAATAAATAAACGTGGGTCCCAAGAAATTATTTCTTATGAAAGTAAGAAAATGTAGGAATATTTCAGAAAATATGAGGAATAATGTCTTGTGGGGGGCCCACTTTCTACTCATTTAACACTTCTCTCAAATAAGAAAAGTAAACATTTCTGCATATTAAAAAAAAAAACAATCAGGGTTTAAAATTGCTAAGGTCAGTCAAAGAGTTCTCAAAACTATTCCTTTTTATATGAAAAGACTTATTTGTTATAATAGTTCAACTGAGATAGTATGGCTCACAAAAAATGAATTGAAATCATATAAATATTGTAGATACTTCTATTAATTTTATAATTTCAACAAGAAATTCTATTTTTCTTTGAAGAACTGTTTTAAAATTAGATGTTATTGCAGTTACTGGTACACTGGAGAGTGAAGGTGGCAGTTCACAATTTCTGCTGAAAAGCTTTCTGAGAGCACCATTCCATTGTTCATTTTCAAAAAAAACTTCTGCCGCGAGGGGGGGTTGCCCCCCCTCACACTCCCCCCCTTTCGGTCGCTACGCTCCCTCAGTTCGATCGCGTTGCGATCTCAGGGCAACTCCTACTTTGGCCATTTCAACTTCTACTCCAATCCTTAATGAAACCACTGCCAACTTTTTGATATAATGAAGTTCGAACTACGACCCATCACTCAGGGGGCTGTCATACTGAGGCTAATGTATGCTAGTGGTGAACCGATGAAAATGTAGTACTAAATATATATCTTGTTTCATTTTACAGGTGCCAGGCTTCCAAGAAGATACCGCTGTTAAATGTTCTTCATCAGACGTTTATTCCACTGGTCAACAACAGTTATCTGTTTGAACTCCGGGGCCTTGACCCATACCGATTAGTCGAAGTTAACATTGTACATATATGCAAAATGGGTGTGTCCCTAGAAAGGGTACAGAACAAATTTGCCTGCATCATCGGTGAACTCAGCAGTGAACCATTTGTTTTGTCACAATTTGCAATATGGGTCGATTTGCGGATAGCAGAATACAAATCAAAAGGTTCAATTTCCCTGGGTAAGATTTAAGTTTACTCTTGTAATAAACACATCTGATTTGTACTGTGTATTTTAAGCTCAAGGCCAAAAAATGAAGTATTTGCAAAACTTGTTAGGCCATCAGTAAGAATTATGTTGATTGGGCCTAACCCTATGCTAACCCTACCTACCCAACGATGATGCTTGTGGTATCCCCGAAACTTGTTCTCTATTGCTGAATGCGACGTTAAACCTTAATTCTCTCTCTCCCTCTCTCCCATATTCACTGCTAGCCAATAGGCAATTGTTTGACAATTGTATTTCAAATTAGTTTATGTTCATTTGATAATGGCCCTGACAAGAGGGTCAAAAGCTTGTGCTTAAATTGTGTTTTCGTGTAGAAACTCCTACATGTACTTTGTAGTTTTATTGAAAATCTCCTGTACATGTATGAGTCTAAACGGTATAATGTTGTTGTTTTTTTTTAGATTGTACAGGGAACGTCCCGGAACCATCATGGCTGAAAGGCCTTCATCCTCCATCTCGAGAACAGAGAACGGTTAATATGGCTGTACCCGCAGTTCTCTCCACCAGTCGAAATGCGCGACACAAAAGACATATGCTCAGCGGGACACAAAATGCTTCGCCAGTCTTTCATCAAAATCCCACCGCTGCCACCTTAATGAATGAAAGACTTCTTCCATCAAACTTGGATGACGATGGCGACATCGTCGTTGTCAAAGAAGAACCTGCTGATGTCGACCAATCGAACATTTTCCCCGTCAGTTTGCACACACATGAAGGCGGAACGCCGGACGGGACAGGGAACTCTAGAAAAAGACTTGCAATGGAAGAGAGAGATCTTTTACATTCAGATAACAGCATATTCCAAAGTCCACCAAAAGTACGACGAATTTCTTCCACGTCTGACAATAGTTTGTCAGCAGTAGGACAAGACTCGACCTCTAACCAAAGTTTTATGTCCGTTATCGGTCTCGGAGATCAACAGTCAGCTTCCGTCCTCGGTGATAGCGTAAATACAGATGTTGACCTCTCAGTAACATTGCAAGAAATTGAAAAAAGAGAATTCCACAGGGGAGATAACTCTAGTGACATTGTCTATGATCCCAGTATAATGCAGCCATCAACATCAGCAGGTTCCAGTCATTCCGGTAAGTGTCAAGTCTCTGTCCTTTATTTCTTTTTCCATTGTAGCAAAATCAGTCAACAGGTCTTACAATATATGTTATTTTGTTTCTCTGTGTGTGTTTTTGTTGTCCGTGTTTTGAATATTGTCGAGTTGTTTCATGCATTTTATTTTTGTCTCCCTACATTATGAAACAAATCAAAACACATCATGTCACATACACATAATGTAATGAAACCTGGGTAAACCGACCCAACCAATACCGGTACCGACATTATCCATTGTCCAAATACTTAAATTTAAAGTATTTTGAACCTGTCAAACCCGACACTATAATCTGGCCCCTAGCATGGTCGGTATACACAGGTTTTACTGCACCATACCTGCATGAAACGAACTGAAACAGAAAAGCAAAACACTTCTTTCCAATTAATCATCTCTGTGGAGAATTACATGCATATATCCCCGACTACATGGACTGGATGTTGATTCGGTATGACTTATCACCAGTATGGACTAGTTATATATGATAGCTCTGACTTGTTATCGGCATCCTAGCCAGGTTAACCAGGCCCATGCATGGTTCATGGGCATAAAAGAAGAGAGAGTCGGGCAGCTTGACGTGGCAGGTGGACCCACATTATATTGATAGGTGAAATAGATTATTAATATTGCATAACTAATTGTCATTGCAACATGTATATGGCTGAAATATTGCTGATTGTAACGTTAACTTCAGCTCACTCATGATGTGCTGTCCCACCCATTGGCTTGGTGATGACAAAGATACCTATAGTACCTTCATATTAAGATGTACACTGACCACAGTTGGAACTAGAAGTATCCTGTATCCACTGATTTCAGGGGGTTCATACTCCATGTAAGAATCATGAGCCAATGCATACAATAGACAAGTCTAGGGACAACAATGTGTCTAGACATGAGCCTTTTCAGCTGCACAAAGACTCAGACGATAGCCTCCTACATGAAGTATCTACCTTTCAGGGGCAATATTTGTACCTGTTGATTTTGAGTCAACATTTCTCACTGTCTGACATGTCTGAGCATAATCAACATAACTGTGTCATGTTCATTAGCGAGCATCAAATCAGACATTCTATATTATTCATCCGTCATCCATAAAAGAACTTCTGCATCAAGAATCGAAAGACCTGTTTCATTTCGCAGTTACCACCAATTCCAAATGTTATGAAATAACAAAAATAAAAACCCCAACATGGTTTTCTGCAAGAGAGAAGCAGTTCAGTGCAGGGCTTCGTGTTTAGCGTGAGTGATAGCTCACCTGCACGCAAACACTCGCGTAAATTCATGTTACGAGAGTGATTTTTAGCTCACGCAAACTGTCATATTTTATATTGTATTATATTGCAACCACTCGCCTGACTTTCAAATACTCTCTCCTAAATATTTTGATGTGGGCTATTTTTAGCTCGCATACTTAATTCTAAACATGAAGCCCTGGTTCACAGTTTTCAATGAGGTCATCAGGACATTATGATGGTCTTGATATGATGGTCTTGACATGAAATCCTAATCACTGACCATTATTCTTGACTGACCGTGCTGACCATAGTACTATTCCCCCCTGTTGTCCGTCATGTCCATTGCACTGAATCTGTTTTACCATTTTTATACGAGCCAATTACTAAGACTGCTACTGGAGAAATTGACAGGACAATTAACCAAACACACATACAAGTAACTTGCTTGCCCCTGTTACCATGGTTACAGTGGTTACTTTAATACACCATGTTGTACATAATATACATCACACGATAAATCTTCTAAAAATTCAGTCGCCCTAAAAATCAATACCCCAGCAATGGCCAATTGTATGAACAAAAATTCAGTCAGTCGATCTAATAAATTTTATTAAAAAAAAAAAAATAAATATTATGAGATGAAATTATTGAACCTCTGTCTGATTTTGATCCATTTTGTGAACTTCCTGTTCTGGTCAATTTGATCAGCTCCTGATTTTATGATGGGGAGTTTTACTTTGATTGAATTAATAGAAGATTATCATACATGCACATAAATATACACACATAACTGATGAAGTGCTCACCTGATCATCTACCTAAGACATATTGCTGGAGTGGACAGGACCAGGATTACAGGTAAGTGGTCAAATCTATGGACAGGCTATTATCCAGCACAGTTTGAGAACTCGTACAATTGTACCCAGAAAATACTGATGTTCAAAATTTACAATAATATTTATTTGATGTCAGACGGGGAAGGAAATGGAAAATAATAAAATCCAAAACCCTTTTTTTAATCAACAATTAAACAATTCGTTGAATTATCTACAACTTACATGTACTTCGCTAGCCAATAGAATTTAAATAGAATATGTTTATAAAGACCCCCCTCCCCCTCCCCTTCCTTGAACATGTAACTGGAATGTGTTCCTCAACAATACTTTTAGGAAATCGTAGACACCATGAGACACCACAAGACCATTATCATGCAGAATTAGGTTTTGTCACCAGAAATTTGGCAAATTGGGTTTTCTGGATAGTTTTGGGTAAAATGTGTTTTAACAAAAAATTGGGGGAAATACTTAGTGTTTTTTCTGCATAATCATGATAATTCTGAGGTAAACTAAAATTCAGTTGGAAATTGCATTTAAAAAAAAAACTAAAAGCCTTATAAAGCTGTACTGGAGTTTTTCAATATTTTTGGGGTATTTTGGGCTGGAACTGTGCTGGATAGAAGGTTGTCCTAGATGGATACATGTAGATGTATGTGGTAAATGTTGTCTATCTGTACATGTACCCTCGAATGATCTCACTGCAGACCTCCAGTTACATTATCTACGTGGTATGAAATTATGGTGATCCTGTAATAATTTAAATACGCTGTTAAACTTGGACAAAATTGGATCAGTTGCTCGAATAGATTGTGATCATCCTCCATATTCCCCTAAATCAGTAAATTATGAAGGAATAACGGATTATTTACCTGATTTGAACCACTGTGACACTGGTTATGACACCCCCCGGCATCACCCTACATATCCTCCCTTGTGTGATTGACACATGTATAGTCACTACATGTACCATAGATTAGTCAAGTATTTGAGGTAACCTTGCCTTTTGCAATCCAAAACGTAATGGCTGCAGCATGTTGACTTGCTGACGAATGAATTTAAAACCCAGACCAGGCAGGGCTTTGGAATACCCTAATTTGGGCACATCCTCTATTGGCAGGAAAATGTGCCCAGGAAAATGTGCCCAAATTTTCATAAAATATCAAGTATAACTAAGCATTGATTCTCAGTGCAAGAAAAAAAAAAAAAAAATAAAACAACTGTTGAATGTTGTATCAAGGGCTAGGCTCCATTGATTATCTTACGAATAGGATGAAACTGTGTTCAAAATGAAGATGGAGTTATGTGCCTTTGACCAGAGTTGTCTGCCTTTGACAGTGCTAACTGGGGGTCTGTAGTTTAGCAAATCTAACTGTTAACAATTAAGTACATGTACAGATGTTATTGGGAGATTGTTTGGTCTGTTTGTCTCTGTCACCACGGTTACACTGTGCAGTGTCTGAATCCAGGGTGTCTGGATTTTTTCAGCCAATCAAGCCATGGATTCTCCAGTGATTTGGCCTACCTTGCTCTCCCATCAGGGTTGTTATGAAGTTTCACCCTCACCTACCTCGATCAAAAAAGGCTGTGGTCAAATTGAGAAACAAAACTTTAGTGTTTTGAGCATACCATTCCATTGAAATACTGTATAATTGATACGGTTCTGAAATCAGTGCTTTAGTATAATAAAACAATGAATGAAGGAGTGTGACCACACCACCTTGTTGAGGTTGACTAGAAGCAAGGTTTTACTGTTCAGCATTTTTATTCCATCTTGGACCCATCTTCATTTTATCAAGCCAATTTATACGTTCCCACTTCGAACCTGCCTTGATTTATCTGACCACCTTCAGCGTTCAAAATGCGAGGTGTAAATTTCACCTACGAACGAGAGACGAACCAATCAGAACCTAAGCGCTGATTGTGTGTAGAGTGACATCCATCCTCAAGTAGTGGCGTCATTCCTCTTAAAAGGGTAGTTGTATTGGCCCAATATAAAGGTCAGCCAATCAATAACACTCTTGTACATGTATGACACATTTCAAAATTCAAATGTTTCGAGGTCAGTGACGTCTCGTGTCTATATATAAGTTCTTTGAACATTGAAGAGGACCGGATATATCAAGGGAAGTTCGAAGTGGGGACATAGAAATTGGCTTGATAAAATAAAGATAACTTGGACCTGGAAATAGGAATTGCACCATAGAGAGACATTGAAGGGAGTGATCACCCTTACACAACTCCTGCAGAACCAAAATCCAGGAGAGTGATCAATAGCTCTTGCAGACTTTACAAACATGAGAGACCGTATGTTATCACAGTGTATTTACAGCTTCTACTGGTGCCATTGAAGTTGAAATATAGATTGGTCATATATCAAGGAATATTCAAACAAAACATCGAAACTATCTTTCGAATCCTCAAAGTTCTGTCTAAGAAAAAGTATAATCCGATTCCCGTCGGCACGTCCACAAAATAATTCACGGGAATGAATCCAACAGATTCCCATAAAATTTTTTGATGACTAGAAATAGATTGTGAGAATCTGTTTTGATCCCTGTAAATTTCAGCGAAAAGCAAAGCCTGGTGTTGCCCTACCATGTCTGTCAATGGCATGCAAATATTAACTAGCTGGTTGCGGAGACGTAGAAGTAACGGTATGAAGGGAACATGGCCTACATGAAGAAGGGTGAATGTGTTAAATACACGTTGACTGTGACATGTCCGAAGAACAGCTGGCACATGTACAAACTACGATCTCTCATGTTTGAGAAAGCCAAGAGAGCTATTTTTCACTCTTCCAGATTTTGTATTACAAGAGTAATCACTCTAGCCAATATCGCTCTTCATTACATTTCCAGTTTTCAGGAGAGTGATTATAACTCTCCTGGATGAAAAAGTTTGAAGACTAGGGAGTGATCACTCCTTGAAAATGAGTTTGCATGTAGCATGTTTGATGGCTATAATCCATTGGAGAATTCATGGTGAGGTTTTAAGGCATGTTGACTGATTTTGCTACACTTGGTATTTGTTAAATTGATATTTTTCTAGTTGACCGTTCAAATGTTTCAAAGTTTATCATGTTTTAGAAGAGTATTTCACCAATATAATGGTTTATCATGTTTTAGAAGAGTATTTCACCAATATACACCATTAGTCTTTGAGTGGAACTTGTTGCTCTACACGTATTTGTGACATACTGATTTAGCCGGAGCCGAGAAGCGATGTTGGAAGTACGTTGGTAAAAAGTGCTTGGTCACTATTTGCATTAAGAGTCAGATTGGGAGGACATTTGTTAAAGTACAGTACATTACTCAATTTTACGTGCTGTTTATAAGACAGAGGCATGATAAAAAGCAAGACAAAGACTTTGAACATAATTACATGGAAGGCACATTACACCAAGATGTTCAAGCTCTTCGTTTTACACTTGGGTATTGATCAGTGAAAACAAGAATTGAGAGATTGAAGAAAAATGACTTGATGTCGGATAAATATGAACCGATCAAGAATTCTAACCACTCGCTCACTCTTAATGAAAAAACAGTACTGAAACCTGTGTATACCGACCAAGCTTAGGACCAGATCATAGCATTGGTTTTAACAGGATCCTGGTTTATCAACAATCAGGGCTCACAATAGATTAAATTGAAGTATTGGCACCATGGATAATGCCAGTATTTAGAAGTTGGTCGGTTTACCCAGGTGATGTTATTCACAGGTTTCACTCTTGTACGACTTCCAACATGGCTTCATGGCTCTCGTAATATCAGTGCCAGAGCGCATAGTCCCTGATCTATAATTACTTATCTATGTACATGTGTATTCGGATGACCTTGTGGACAAGTACATGATTCCAACTTTGATATATTTGATATAGGATAATTATGAAATGACATATTCTCATGAAAGATCTTGTAGAGCGTGTTACAATAGGTTTCAGTAGAAATATAGTTGGTGCTTAGGATATATGCGTACATACAGCATCGTACATACTTTACCGAACATGTATATATTAGTTTAAAACTAGGAATCAATCAAAGTACTTATAAAACATTGGAGAGTTGTCCGCCTTGGGGCAAGCTTTGCTTCTATTAAGGGGAAGTAATAATGTCACACAAAGGGAAGTAATCTCAACACAGAATTGTTTGCACTTGGAGATATTGCTCAGCCACAAGCCATCATTGAATGTGAATGTTTGCTTTTCATACTTCCAACCCTGGAAATAAGCACCCACCAGTTCTAATCACCCCCTCCTACAAATAAGAATGAGAGAGCCCCTCTTCATATACAGATATCATGGGTTAAGGGTTCATGGTAATGTACCATATCTCCTGATGGTGGTGAAAGATTGATGTCCCGTGCCTTATTTTCTGCCTTGTACTTGTACATGGGCATTCTACATGTGCCCTCTATTCACAGCTTGGATAAACTTTCAAAGATGGTTATTGGACATGAATATAAAGATTGGAGTAGATAATGATTATGTGGTGTGTTGGCCAGGGGCACTATATTCTGACAATAAATATGGCAGACTTACTCCATTTGACAGATGCAATCTGTTGTGATTATTGTGTATACTTGTGTTTTAAAGTCTGATACTAACAAAGGTTTACCTTTTGAGACAGAGAACTGGTAGCTCAGTCAACATAGGTATCCATACTTTTGTGAATTTAATCCTTTATATAGTACACGACTCCATAATATCCTGTAATAAGGCAAGTTTTTAACTTGTACATACTTGATGACCTTGGAGGTCTAGATTGATCATGTTGATACACATGGCCATTTGGGTTTGGGAGGTAGAAATTGGTAAGCGTTTGTAAACTTTCAGTGATACAATTATGCTACATGTAGTTAGTAGTCGTGGACTGGCCCACTAGCTACTTGAGTTTGAGATGGATCAGAACTTGGCTAGTCAAAAGCATTCATGATGTTGCATCCCGCAAAGGTGACGAGGCCAGTATTGGCCATTTTGATACACGTACAAAAAAAGGGGTATGGGGACCCAAATCCTCAAGCCCAAAAGTAATGCATTTCACATGCAAATGTTTCTGAAATTTATTTGTCAGACTTAGCCAGAATGGGTGTCGTCCAAATTGACACAAATATTTGGCTTATCCATAACTTCTCAATGCCTTGCATTTAATCCGATGTTTAATCTTTCTATTGTTTGTGGTTGCCAATCATATTTATACATTAGGCTATAGCGGACTAGTTTCAGCATCTGGGTTCCTTGCAGCCAGGAAAATCATTATTCTCATGAGCATGGTCCATTGCCTCCAATATACGTCTTTAGCGATGCATGAATCAAAGTCTGTATACAATATTTGTTGTACTGTCAAAAGTTGAACATTCCACTAAAAAGACGGTGAGAAAAAGCTAGCTTAGTCTGATAGGTGATCCTTTCATTAATTGCCAGTGAACCAACCAGAAGGATGGTTTTATCCTGTAACGGAGGGCGGCCATGTTGAAACTCTGAGACAGCGGACATCCATGGAGGGGGAGTGGATCAGGATGCCCAACCAGCCAGTGAAAAATACATCGGAGAGAAACTCAACTGTGCGAAACTCGTCGAGTACAATGGGAATTTTCAACCGCTGGCTTCGCTCTAATTCTTCCGAGCATCGTGAAATTGACACTATCCCTCCGGACGAGCTCGACCCGCTGCTGGCCTCATTCTTCAGGGATGTGAAACAGCGCGGAGGAAGTGAATATCATCCCAATTCTCTGTTGGCCTTGAGGAAATGTCTGGACCGCCACTTGAGGCAGCACGGTTATGGATATTCCATCAACTCTGCCGTGTTTCCACTCTTGCGAGAGGCGTTTAGGCGGAAGAAGGCAGCTCTTGAGGCTCAACTGGCCACTCAACAAAGATAATATTGGCACCTCGTGCTCATTCGATGACTCATGATATATTTGGTTGATGAAGATCCATCTTGAAATGAGCTGATAGGTGGTCGTTTTCCCTGGGCGCTCGGGCTTCCACCACCAACCAAACTGGCCGTCAACTAAATGAGTGAAACAACCTGGAGTGTGACAATAAACCAAATCCCACCCCCATCTTGAAATGATCATTCAGATCTGCTTCCAGTTTATGAGATAGAAACATAATGAAACTAAAACAGAATTGTGTCCCTGACTACCAAAATTGAGGAACCTTCCAGTAAATTATAACAGGTTGGGTTATGTGTAATATCCGGAGTTCCCCTTTGAAAATGGCAAAAACATTCTGTATCTATGTGTATATTTGATACCTACATGTACATGTGTATACATACAGAACATTTACATTTCATTATTGAAAAGTGGCTGCACAGGATTAGTGGGACATTTCAATATTTGGTGTATTCTTGGCGCAAAGGTCCATCATTCCTATCATGCCTTAATTGACTCCGGGGGATTATATGGGAAGTTCAGTTATTTGCTTTTCTTCTACATGTAATTTGATGGTGTCAGCTGGGTGGGCATGACATCACTATATTTGTTTCTGTTTTATACCTAAATATCTTAAGGTTTCTTCGAGCTACAGACATTTGGTGATTGAAATGGGTTTATATTTACACACTACATGTTCACAAATTAGAATTTTGTCCTGCGAAGTCGTAAGCCTCAATTTTACTTGCCTTTAGCGGCAAGTGTAGGCAACTGTTTATATCATTTAACCAATTCTTGGCGACCAATGAAAATACATTTTTTACAACTGAAAACAAAAGATAAATAGCTTAAATAAGGAATTTAAATTTTAGTCACATGTCACAAAGGCAGATTGGCCGCCATGGGATTTTGGAGACTTTTTCACACACAACACGCCCCATTATACACACGAGCTTTCATTGAACCCACCCACTGCCCTCAGGGGATCTGAGCCGACCCTCATATATTCTATATCTATAGGTTAGCCAGGTGTTTGAACGGACATGAATATCCCTAGCACGTGACGTAAATCAGAACCAACCAGGCAGGAACACCCAAAGGAGCCGCAGTGATTAAATAAAATAGGGAGATTGCGTGCCCTTTCTATACTACTCATCGCACATGCGCAGTCGACCCATTCTACCATAGGGTGCAAGCCTGGCCCATGGAATCTCAGGTAGTGAAAACCCCAGGTCTCTCGCCCCACCCTATCCCGCGCCACACCTATGCGACCCGCTGTGCCCTTTCTATACCACTCATCACGCATGCGCAGTCGACCCATTCTACTGTAGGGTGACCAAGGGAATGAAGCAGGAGGAGGACGAGTCGGACATGCCACGGATTAAGAAGTGAAACCCACATGTCTCTTGCCTCCCTGGCCGGCTTCTTTAATAGTAGGAGTAAAGCGGAGTAGGAGGAGGAGGAGTAGGACATGCCACGGATTATATTAGAGAACATGAAAGGGGAA
This sequence comes from Hanleya hanleyi, assembly GCA_036873755.1. Classification (NCBI taxonomy): domain Eukaryota; kingdom Metazoa; phylum Mollusca; class Polyplacophora; order Lepidopleurida; family Hanleyidae; genus Hanleya; species Hanleya hanleyi. The sequence continues at coordinate 91,145 of JAVTVY010028856.1, forward strand.
AACTGTTGAGTTCCTGATGATGTTTTTTACCTCCGTCGATCAGACGGAGGTCTAGGAGCGCAACGTGAAATCTCCCGCCAAATAATTGTCATATGGGGAACCCACGACTCGTGTGATTTCCAATAGGGATCGCCATGGTTCCCGACGAAATTTTGAACACAAATTTTGGACACAAATGAATGCTTACGTCACAAAAGGTGTGTATCCTTTGCAGCGCTTCCACCGGGTCTCTTTGTTCGAGGGTACTAAATTTTTTTGCTTCGCGCTGGTAGTCTAGCAGAAGATTGAACATGGCCGCTTGTACAGATGGACGATGCGATTTTTTGCCGGTAACACAATGATTCCTAGTATACCGCCCGTCATTACTATATATCGGAAAATATTTGTCGGCTGATGACTTATGCCGAAGCCAACCAAATAGTCCAAGTTGATGCATATCAAATGCACGGACTGATATCGGCAAGGCTAGTTTTGTGTAAGAGTATACATAACTTCCAGCAGATCCTTTGTCAGTTATATTTCGTGAGTCTTACACCAAATCTTTGCCCTGATAATCCACCGGCCTGGTTGTTTAAAAAGAACCATTCTAAATTTTGCTGATAAATTCGATTCCCTTTGGGGCGGGGTATTTATTTGGGTCCTGCTAAACACCGCCCGGGATCGCCCGGAACTGCCCGGGACCGCCCGGGTGCCGCCCGAGACCGCCCGGCGGTCGCCCGGGGCCGTCCGGAAATCGCCCGGCACCACACAGGTTCGAAGGTTCAACTTGACATTCTGTATGATTTTCTTTTGTGGATCATTCCACGTGTAACACTTAACAATGTGGCTTCCCATTTTTTTCCAATTCATAGTCGGAAGATGGAAAGCTCGACATCGCTCCCGTATTCCCGCATTCCAACTCACAAAATTTTGAGTAAAAAGATGGAAAGCTCTACATTGCTCCCGTATTCCAGCTTTATGTAATTTGAAAGTAAGATGGAAAGCTGGAACTGGACACTTTTTCTGTTGATATATAGAATTTAAATTTCGCAAAGTTCAGCGTTTAGCTTTTTCACCAAATTTATATATTTGGTTTATAATATTCGATATTTATCAATAAATTAAATCAGAAAATGACAACATGAATTCCACGGTTACGGCATCATGATCTGGTTTTAATCTTCAGAGCACCCATTAGTGAAAATATGTAGTCGAGATTTCTATTGCTTAGAATTGAGGTATATTACAGCATGTTCATCATGTTTATAATTTATTAGAAAAATAATTCGCGTCTTCTGTTTTATATAGTTATATTTCCGAAGATATATGTTAGGAACAGAGGAAAAAAGGCATAATATTCGGCTAAGAATTCAGCCGTAACGCGGTCTCTTTTGCGGGTAAGCGTAGTTTTCCGTGGAATTCATAACAAACGTAACACGTTAGTCGTATAATGACAATACGACCTTCAAACCGGGGATAGCGCTGAATCTTAACAGTCTGTATGACATTGGTGGCCCCGGGCGGTAAGATTATGTCCCGGGCGGTTCCGGTCGGTCCCGGGCACTATTCAGATCATGATGCTATCTGTGCAGTTATTCAAAGAAATTAGCCATTCCATCATCTTTCAATACACGAGAACACTCCTAATTATTCCACGCGTCACTACATAGTGATAACGTTTGTGCTTGTGTGGAACTTCCTCTTAAATAATATGGAATATGCAGACATGGAAAGATCGTAGTCTATCTTTTGATCATGTTCTGAAGTGTGGTTTTCCCAGTATTATAATGTTCATATGAATAAATCGTTAACATTTCCTCTCTTTGCGATTCAATAGTTGTCAATCTGCAAATCTACCGAATCCCACAAAGTATCTTCACACCACATTTTAGAATCCATCAAACCGTTCTAAGTTTACCTCCACATCCCCTTTTTGCATACGCACGCTACCGTACCGCTTGGATTCCATCTCCTCTGTAAAGAGCTACCATGGCTAGACTCCCCTACCCTGTTGCCTCGACGGAGGTCTTTGCGCTCATTCAGCGCTTGTTATAGAGGGAGCGACACTATGAAGAAAAAGTGTCTTGGTAATGTTATCATTGCTCGAAGAATTTTCAAGAATTCTCCAAGATGGCAAGGGAAAATCAAGCAAGGTCTTTTGCCAGTAAATTATTTGTACCGTACTCAACTTGTTTAATTGCCGAGATGAGCAAAGGCCAGCTAACAGGTTTCATTTGGGAGTTATTGTCTACCAAATTTGGTGGGGTTTTTTTTTTTGCATTCTGGAAGTTCTAGCTTAGACTTGAATAATTTGTGAAGTAAGTTCAAAGTGAAGGAACCAGATAAACAGGTCAGGGAGAACTATCTGTCTAAAATGAAGGTAAAAAAGGTGGTTTTGATTGATCCATTATCACACTCCACAGTCTTGTTACATGACACAACAGTAATTTTCCAGTGACAGTAACCATAGTCTTATCTATTAATTAATAGGCAACAAATTACGTTGTTTTATTCATGCTGTTATGCAAATTAGATACACAAAAATTTAGTAATATTTTCTTGACTTCATCCAGCGAAAACGACTGGTTTTACCCCCAGTCTAGTTCTCCCAAACCTGATTTGTTTTTGGAGAATTTTTTAATTGTTGTTGTTGTTGTTAATTTATTGGAGCAGTGCAATCTGTTGTCATGCATTCTTTTAAATAACACAGAATTCTAGAATGGAACAAATTTTCAACTTTATTAATTATTAGAGAACTTTCACATTGTTATGCTTATAAAGGGTCCTCTAATAATACAATCACCCTATCAAAATTCAATCCCCCCAATTTTGTGGACAATTTCTATCAATAAATTTGATCACTCTCCGAGCTAAAATTTGATCACTAGTAAATCAGTGAAAAAACAAATTAAAGGAGTAATACATGTAGATTATCTGCATGATTTCCGACTATTTTGTCAACTTCCTGTTCTGATAAATTTGGTCATTCAAGCCTGGAAATAAGCACCTGTCATAACTACTTGTCACCCCTATTTTAGGAAATGTTCTGTACCATGACCTTTTTACCTTTGTAAATGGAGATTCAAGCTGGAGTAGTTCATCATGATCTGTAGGGGTGTTTAAAAATTTGGCAGGTACCTATTTCCAGCCTTGTCATTAGCTGATTTTGTGGCGGGAAATTTTACTTACTGTGATTGGTAGGGAAACCATATTCAAATTTTATTGGAGTGATCCAAACTTGAGATTGAATGCAATTTGTCTTGGCCTGATATGGCTGTTCTTATCAGTGTTGGTAATTGTTTCATTCTGGTATGACTGACTTTATATCTAATACCCGGTGGCATCAACCATTATCACATTCTTGAAGTACTGTTAGATTGGCAACTTTACACCCCTCTGTCCATGTACATGTATGTATGACAATAAAGCTTAGTTCAAGAGCCAACCCAGGCTAGTGTACTGTATTTTATCACTACTGAGAAGTTCACTTCACTATGCATGAACCAATACCAAACTAATATACTGCAGTCATGGCAGTCAGTATTGTCCCCCTGTATGTGTCATCTAATAACTGTTCTTTCAGTAGATTAGAATGTAACTTGCAAACCACAAAAAATGAAAGTGTTGTCAAAAAACAGATCTAGAGAAATGGATTTATTTTCATTGCCAGTGCCAACAGATGTGATGAAGAGGATTGAGGGAAGAGTTCTGCAAAGTTCATTGGGACACGACGACAACAACGATGACGAAATGGTGGCAGCGGTGGGATCTCCCAGAACTGGCGACGAGTCAGACTCGATGATGGAAGGGTCAAACTCATCTGCTTGGAGGGTCCGTTGGTCCAATCGAATGAGCCTTATCAAGCCCAGGTCAACCCACAAAAACACGGTCTGTGCCGTCAACTTGTTAACGAAATGGCTCCAAAACGCGAATGAAAGTCGCGAGATAGACCAAATTCCACCTCACGACCTAGACTCGTACTTGGTAGATTTCTTTGCCAGTGTCAAACGCAAGAACGGAGGAGACTATCACCCTAGCTCCCTTATATCTTTGAGGAAATTCATCGACTTCCATCTGAAGGAAAGAGGCTATCCATATTCTGTCACCACATCACCAAATTTCTACAGCTGCCAACAAGTGTTTAAAAAGAAGCATATGGAACTGGTGGCTCTCTTGGAACAAAAGAAAGCATTTGTTCAATGTCAGTTGTCAGAGACTGCCCAACCAAGTGAGCTGAAGGAATAACAATTAACTGGTCTGGCAGATATGAACAAACTTGATTTTACACAGATTATGGTTTCTTATATTACCAATACGAACTACATTTATCGCATATCGGGTGTTGGATGTGCTGTCCATGGTTTTGTACATTGTGCAGATGAAGGATATTATAAATTGTACACATTTTAGGAAGATTGAAATCCAGAAGATAGACGATAGAAATGCCGTTCATGGTAATCCCTGCTACTCAAGGACTTTCTTAGTAAGAAAATACTGACACACACACATGTATCTATCCTTCTGCTTGAATGAACCTTCACAGAATCTGATTGGCTGGATTTTCTTCCAATTTTCTCCACAAGCCAATGAAAATCCTGGATTTTCTGAAAGTTTGAATTGACCAATTAGGTACTTTAAAACTGGAAGACATCCCATGATGCCCTGTTTCTGTAATGCTCCAATTATTTTAACTGGTTCATGTTCATATTCCCTTCATCATTATCGTAAAAATACCTGTACATGGACAACATGTATGTATATTCATTCATAGAGTGAGTGTATTTCTGGAACATAAATTTCTGAATCATTTGCATCACAATTTTCTTAAATGAGGAACTTCGACATATTTTTGAACTATATATATTTGAAATATTTTATTGTCACTCATGATTGACTATAAACTTTACTGGTACATGTACTGCATTGCTTTAGAGTCTGAAGTCTTACTGAATATTGGTGTTGGATTTAGATGATTAGATATATTATTGTTGCCAGTTGCTCTGCTATGAGATGAATTTTCAAATTCCTGAACAGAGTGTATTTGAACGACACTTATATGCTCAGCTGCCTAGCCTGAAGTTTTGGTGCAGTATGTGCATTTGATAGAATTACATAAATACACATTTGTCTGCTGTGGTGACAAGCCATTGTTCAGCATATCCACTGTGTACAGGCTATCTGTATGTGTAAATATTTCTGCGCTGTATATTTGTTAGATTCTTCAGGTTGCTTGAGCTCAGTAAACACATTGTGCAAAGTACATATGTGTCCACCTGTGACTGTAATTTAAAATTTTTGTTCAGGCTTTAGACGAATACTTTATAATCATTTTGTAGTGTTTATGCTGAAATTATAACCTGTCTGATGGTTTGTGAACAATGTAAATCCATTGATTGTATATATGGAAAAAGAAGGTGCAAACGATTTTGATAGATATAATTCAAATTTAGCCTGGAGGCTTACTGTATAGAGCTTTATTGAGAAATATTGAGGAAACGATTCATTACATTCCACAATCTATTTATTGTTTGATTTATTATCCGCTCGCCTGACCCTGGTCCGGGTATAGACGTGTAGAATGAATGTCAATGTTTGTGTGAGTGTGCCATGTTTGTCCATCGGCACAATAATTTGATGACTATTGATTCAACTCCCGCAAAATTTTAAATGAAGATATAAATTTAAGGAATACATGTAGATCTCAGCCTATTGACATCAAAAGGAACCATTAAAACTGATGAGTGTATATCCAGTCTTGTTTGGTGGGTGGTTGGGTGGGTTGAGGTTCCTGTTGCTTTAATGTATTTTGCTGAGAAGCAACAGGAACTTGATAACGTGATGTCTAGCACTGTAATATCACTTGTCTTTATTTCACCATGTAAGCGTCCTGTCTGTGTCTTGTGCACTGTCCCCATTGTTTTATAGGGTGGATGGAGGGTGTCCGATTCCATGCTGCTTCAAAGATTTCTTCTTTGAAGTAGCAGGAACACAACTGGGCTGGGTGGTGCTCAGTTGGTTCGTCGTGATATACTGAAATATTGTTGAATGCGACGATAAATTCTATTCACTCACTCACTCATCCCAGTTTTGTTTGTAAAATCTGCAAGGGCTATCCCTCTGCAGGATTTTGTAATGGGAGAGTGATATCTCTCCAATAGCACTCCACATTGCATTTAGTGTAGGGTGTTCCCTCAAGTGTTTTTATCCAAAGAAAGTATTGGCCATTCCAAGCTATTGATTTAGGGTAATTCCAAACTGGTCTGTAACTAATTGGGATATTAGAGACCTTATCGTATCTATTTTGATTTTGTAGTCGCTCCTTGCACCCCAGGCAAATGGAAGGAGCCTGAATGTCTCGATAAGCCGGCTGGTCATGTGGGAGAGAGTGCAGAAGCTAAATGTCTCATTAAGCCAACTGTTCTAGGGAGAGAGGGTGTGCAGCCTGAATATAGAGATAAGTCAGCTGCAGCTGGTCGTGGGGGTGAGGGTGCAGAACATCAAATGTTTTGCTGTAGTCATTGCAGCTACTCGAGTGAACGTAAAAACAACTTAGTACGGCATCTTAAAACCCACAGACCCAAACCTCCTAGCGAGAAGCATGGCCCGACCCACGTCTGTGAAACATGTGGGAAATCCTTCCAGTCCAGATATGGTCTGAGTTTGCATACGAAAAGCAAACACGAACTCGTCTTCAAGTATAAGTGTGCCATGTGTGATAAACAGTTCAACCAATATAGTCAGTACAAGTTCCATTGTGCCAGGCACAACAAAATACCCGTAGACATCTGTGCATATTGCAACAGAGAGTTTTACTCTGCCGGGTCGCTGAAGCGCCATCATCTGGGATGTGCCAAGCGTGAAGAAGCCAAGAAGAAGAGTTCTGGCGACGGCGAAACAACAGCTCCCCTCATCGAATGTGACATCTGCTTTCAGGCTTTTCGCTCCAAGGGAACACTGCATGAACACCGTAGAGGAATGCATGAGGCACCAGCATATTCTTGTCCCTCATGCGGCAAACAGTTCAAATGGCGCTCTTCATTGAAATCCCATCGCAACTGCTGCTGGCCATCTGGGGTTAAAATGAGTTTTTGAGCATGGAAAATCACCAAGCAGCAAGAGTGATTGCTTGAGGTGTTTTCAAGTGATTTCAAAATTTGTTCGTGATTCATTGACCTGCATTTTGGCTGATTTAAATTTTTTTGCTAAACTGCAATGTATGGTAGTTCCGCTTTGGGCCTGTGTAAAGGCCTCGAGTCTGCGCGTTTACCAATTTAGATGTGAATGATTCGAAGCTAGCTGAGTGACTGATTCAAACTTTTAGGACATCAGACTCGAGACTTTTATCAGGTCAATGATGTGTCCATCTTCACAACATCAAGGTTCTTTTTTGAGCCAAACGAGAAACCTGATCATCAAGCAAGCAGACCGCTTCCACCCACTTTCAGTGCTTACCAATCTGTTGTCACATGAGATGCCCGGTGTAGGACAAAACCCCCACAGTCAAAACCCCCACCGGACATAATACAAGCGTCTAGTCCGTCATTCATAATTCAGCCGTCGTCCATTAAAGAATATCCGCGTCCATAATCCAAAGACCTATTCCATATCCATATAACAGTATTAGCACCAAATTCAAAAAAGACAATCATAGTATACATAAACATAGGCTAGTTTCCTGCAAGAGAGAAGCGGTCAACAGTTTTCCCCCACTGAACCAAACCCCTATCACATATTATGGAATGTAAAAAAATGTAAGAGCTATTTTTGAGTGAGATGGGGGTTTTGTCCGACTTCTCAATTTTGGGGGTTTTGTCCGTGGATGATTTGTTCATGGGTGATTTGTCCACTGGGGGTTTTGTCCGGATCCCGGAGATGCCTGATTCATGTGATTGGTCAATGTATACAGGATGTTGCTGATTGGTCAATGTATACAGGATGTTGCTGATTGGTCAATGTATACAGGATGTTGCTTTGCTGATTACAACGATATTTACTGGATATCTACAATACAGTTGCATTTTCAGGGTGCGAAACAGCCCTTTGCCCGGTTGCCCGGGGCAACCTAAATTTCTTTTGGGCAACCAAATTTTGTCCAAATTGCAATGCATTTGGATGTGTTGGTTGCCGTGCTTGCCGATGGGCAACTAGAATTTGTTTGTCTATTTCATACCCTGATTTTTTATTACTGTATATTTACATATTAACATGATTCATTCCCATGTGTGCCATGTGCCATTGACCTGTGTGAACTAGGAACATCTTCTAAGACGGCACGAATACCTGCCGACATGTACTTGTCACTTGAACACTTTGATACAATAATTGCTTTATTTTCCTTTAAGAATATTTTTCTAGAAGCAGTATTCTATAATGAAATCTGGAGATGATTAAATTTATTTGAACAGGAAGTTGACCAAAAGGGCATAAAAGTCATGCGGATAATGTATTATTTTTTGTTATTTCCTTCTTTGAAGTAGCAGGAACGCAACTTGTCTGGGTGGTGCTTAGTTGGTTCATCGCGATATAGCTGAAATATTGTTAAAAGCGACATTAAATTCTATTGACTCGCTCACTTTTGTTATTTCTATTTCAGGAGGTGATCAAACTGATCACAATGATTGAATTTTACCCAAAAATTTGGAGGTGATTGAGTTTGATTAGGTGTTGGATTGACTAGATCATTCACTATGTGAATCAACAAACCTGTATATATACATGCAGGGGTTGAAATTGATATCTATTTGCAGGACATGTCCGGCAGAAAATTGGCATTGTCCTGCAGTTTTTCTGTCCGTTTACATGTACATGTATTTTAATCATGTGCAGGTCGATTCTTGACAAATGTCCTGTAAGTATTTGGAGAACATTTCAACCCCTGACATGTACTTAAACTATGATCCAAAACTCTCAAGAACGATTTGTTAGGAACACCTAAAAGACATAGAAGACATTTTGCTGGAATCGCACATGTTTACGTGGTTAATTTGAGAACAGCTTCACATTCTATTTCATGTATTTCCACATGTTAGAATGCAATTTTCAATGAGTTTTCATGGTTACATTGTCAATGTTGATAGTTTTCTTTTTATTACTATTCATTGTATGTACAAAGTTCCCGTCACCTTATGGTTACCTGTGTAAATTTCAGGTATTTTAGAGAATAAAACCATTTAATGTCTCTCACATTCCGATGTTCTTTACCATGTTTACCACACGAAATTAAACTTTAGATGTGAATTTAATGGAGGAATCAAGTACAAGTGGAGAGAATGGGATACATGTAGAATTTAGAAAAAAATATGATTCAAGACTAGCAGGGTTAATACAGGGGCTGGAATACATGGAAATACCTTGAATGAACCTTCATAGAAACTCTCATCGTGGGGCTTCTGGGGATGACCTGGAATGTCGCTATGCATACTGCAGGTCATGGTAAGAATAAGCCTCAGCTGCTCGGAGAGCTTGTCATAAGAGGCGACTGAGGCACCTGGGGGGTTCCCAGGTGTGGAAAGGAATAGGACCCCACCCGTGTGGTTCCCGGGTGTGAAAAGGAATAGGATCCAACATTGTGATATGACTGAGATACAGTTGAAAGTGACGTTAAATCATATTCACTCACTCAAGATCTGTTACATGTACCTATCATTAATCATTCATCTAAAATCTGCCCTGTGGCGCTTCCCTCGATTGATATTGGATGTCATCATGCACACCTCAAGTCATGGGATTGACCTGATGTTTCGCTGTGCACACTCCAGGTCATTTAAAAAATTGAGGGGCCTTAGCTCCTCAGGCAGCTTGTTCTAAGAGACCGCTAGCTGGGGCCCCGGTGCAGTTTCCGCTTGATGAAAGGAATAGGACCCAAATGTCTTGATATGTCTGAAATATTGTCGAAAGCGACGTTAAATCATATTCACTCGATCGTTCATCGGAAATCCTGAAAGCATGGAGCATGTCTGTAGTGTTATGGAGCCTGTCCTGCATGAACATGTACACTTGGTACTAACTATATGTAGCCTATTCCCATTTCATTTTTTGTCAGAATATATATCAGGATCTTTTGGGAGCACACTGACCACATCTACTAATCTTGATGATTTGACGTCGAACTTTGACCAAAGTCTGGAGCCTCTACCCTATCTATTTGATGATGGCTACGTGTATAATTCTTCGAGACAAACCCCCGTAGAGTCGTCTGCCTTACCCACTCAAACAGTCCGTGCCAACTATGGTGAGACTTGTCGACGAATGAAGACCATCCCGACCAGTGATAACATACCATCATTGACCGTACGTAACATGGCCAGTGCTGCAGGAGTGTTTGAGCGCTGGTTGTGGGATAAGCCTTACAATGACACTCGTAGGATTGAGGTCATACCACCAATGGAGCTCGATAAATATTTGGCAGAGTTCTTCACCACTATCCAGAAGGCGAATGGCGGAAGTTACACAGCAAAAACTATCCAGGGCCTGCGAACGTTCATCGAGCGTTACCTCAAAGTTAATGGATATCCAGTTTCCATAATAACTTCCGGCATATTCTCCACAAGTCAGGCTGCTTTCAGGAGAAGAGTACAGTCTACAAGACAATTGCAAGCTACATGTTCTACTCCAAATGCTGATACATAAATTATCAACAGATTGAGGTTTCTCCTCAAACGAAACAATTAAACATATGTGTACATGTTTTCTATGTGTACTCATCACTATGGTGCTGAAAGAATAAAGGGCGGTTATACAAATATTTTCAGGGAAAAATACATTCAAATGTGGTGACCGATCCTAAATCTGAGGAAATATTACAAAAATTCAAGTAAATTAGGTAGGCTTTAACTCCTGTACATACTTGTAGTTGATGAGATATTTCTCCGAACATACATGTACCCCAACAATTTGAGCAAACTATAATTAAATGTTGTGTCCAGTGTGTATTTTAAAGACCTGCAGACCCATGTAAACTAATAGGCTAATTCTGTTTCTTCTCAGTCAAGTGTTCAAATGATCTTTAACTTGAGCACCAACATGTGAACAGAGATGTCAGGATCATGGTGTAAACAAGTATGATCTTACTCTGACTTTCTGATCTTACATATGCTATCTTGTGTAAACAAACACATGTGAGAAATGTGTTCTTGCTTCAGTTGCTTGAATTGAATGAATTCTTTTTAAGTGAAACATTATTCTATAGGAACTGTTTTATCATGGCTACTCGTTCAGGGTGGGCGATGATTGAGAATATATGAGAGGCAAGCATTGAACATCAAACCTTACATTATAACTTGAATACAATGTATCTGTTCGCACAGTGTCATCCAGTGCTATAGGCCTACAAGTATATTACATGGTTTGAGCATGTGTAGAGGCATTAAGGTACACAGATACTATATGGGCCAATGAGCAGAGTGCCTGGGTTGGGGTAAATCCATAAAAACAAAGGAGAAGAATATTGTTTCTTGATACAGTAAGGCCATTGTCACTTGATTAATTGTTTAGCATGACCAGCCCTCATCTATATTTTTAGGGCAAATAATTAACCCTAGTCCTGTCAGCCAGTTATACGCTGGTCGAAGTGTGAGTGCCAGGCTGTCAAGCAGAGTTGAACTGTTGAAAATGGGCTCAAAAAACGGTGACTGTCTGATCGTTGGAATTGATAAATAAATTGAAATAATGGATGGTATTTGATGCACGATACATCAATTTGAAACCCTGAACATACACTCAGAACATATTTGGCATTTTACAGCTTCAGAAATATATAGGAATCGTAATTCAGCAAAAATAGTGTACCGTAACACTCGCGTAATTTTATCACGTGCAGAATACTACAGATGGACGGTCTGTTTTGCTTCATCTCGACTTAATAACTCGTCTAAATTCTTATAGATGCCACAGTATGTATTCCTGATTACTCGTAGTACAACGATTATTGAATATTTATTTAACATTCCAAGTAAATTTGTAAAAATCCTTTTGTTTACGCGAGTGTGGCTTCCCTCAGCGAGACCAAGCGCCATTCTGAGTCCGTCGAAATCAGCCACAGCGCATGCGTAACTTTATGTTAATGACCAGCTGGAGCAGTTTGACCAATCAGGAAGTCAGGTTACGTCAGGTGATCAACATTTTCGCGGGTTATTGAAGTTGAATGGAAAGGATTCGAAACACATGACCATTTTCACCCAATAAAATCGACGCATTTTTACTATGTGACATGAAAAAAGTTGTGAAAGAATGAAAGCAGAGTTGTTGCCCTTCAATTTGACATCTTTAACGTGGGGAGGGGCTCACGGGTTTTCGTTGCAGAAGCTTGTAAACAAGGTGCGTTTTTACACGTTTCAACAAACTTTTCTGAATAAATGACGCTCTGTTTTACATTTGTGGACGATCATCACATAACTAAGCGTCTTTTTTAGTAATAAAAAGAGAACTCACGTGAAATGATTAATGAAATAATACGTTTGTAGTTGGAGTGTCTGGTTCTTTTTTTCCACACGTGGCTCTAAATTGTTTCGAAAAACGATCAAACGTCCGATGGTTTTTCCGAATGTATATATCCGGAGTCGACACTGGGAACTTGACAGTCGAGCAACGTGTATACACGGAATTGACAGGACAAGGGTTAAAATAGATGAGGGATTTACATTTTTTATGCGTAAACTTGCTCATTTTCTTCATATTCATACACAAATGGTTTGCAATTTAATAGTTCATAATAAATAATTATAGCATCTAGTGTGTGTATTTAAAAAATCAAGGTCATGCTAAACAACCAATCAAATGACAACGGCCCGAGTCTAGATGAGTGGCTTTACAGTAATACAAAGGGCTGAACAAAAGAACACGAAAGACTGACTGCTGAACGCTTAACTGTGATCGAGTCATCAGAAATCATACCTGTAGGTCAAGTACATATTGTAATTAAAAGTCTATGTGGATGAACAAGCGATGCAATGCTTTCCTTCTGTCAATTGATAGGATCAGATGATGGCAATGCAGACATGGTCACACTGGTGGGGAGGAATCTTGGTCAATTGGAAAATCCAGAATTCCATGGTGCTTCACCCTTGGAATCTAACCAAGCTTGCGCACAGTTGCTGAACAGACCAGAAGACCATGGTTGCCGATCATTGCGAGGTCCACATGGAGAGCAAGTCCGGAGGATGCGAGACATTCCGGACTATGCCAGAATACCACGTTGTACCCTGAAGAACACAGTCAGTGCTGTTGGAATATTTGAGCGATGGCTCGAGCAAGTCTATCCAAGTCAAGCTTACAGGAAAATGGAGACGATTCCAGCAGCCGAATTGGATGGCCTTCTGTCTCGCTTTTTCTCAACCATCAAAAAGACTGATGGAGGAGACTATAATCCGAGATCTCTCGGCACTTTACGCACATTCCTGGAACGATACCTCAAGGATCATAACTACCCATTCTCCATCCTGAAATCCCTTGAATTCCATAACAGTCAAACTGCATTTAAGACTAGAATGAGACAGATTATGCAGGTCTTACACAGTAGCACAACATCGGATTTAGATACACAGGGTTTAATTAACTCTCTCCTGCAGCAGCAATGAAATATTCAAAAACATTCTCATGGGTCTCATCAGCAGATCTACATCATCCCTAACATTGGATCCTCTGACAAAGCCATACCATGACCGATAGCCATGGTCTGCCATAACTAAGATCAGTCGTGTGATTTTTAGGAGTTCCAAATCAGATTTCTGACCTCATGACCTATGAATAAGCCCATATTTGAGTGAATTAAGAGGCAGACAATGATTTGTATATTTGATTCCCATTGAAATCACATGTCAGAAGTAGCTTTTTTTTGTATCTCGGGCACAAAAGATAGCATCACCTAGCATATTCTCTGCATAAATTTGGCTTGTCTCCAAATGAGGCAAACCAGACTCTCATGTCGCCCATTCATTGGCTCTTACATTGAACAGACTGTTCGAACAATTGCTGCATAGAGTTTCATGCAGGGGTGGGTTGGAGTATGCAGACTTACATTTATCATATATCATGTATATGGATGATGCAGATATATACGCAGGCAGATATATACACAGACACCTACATTGTATGTCTATTACTGGTGCAGTCGAGTGAATCAATCTCGGGGCTTACGGTTAAGGCCCAACAAAAGTTTCATAGTTTCAAAATTTGACTGTGGAGTGTGTAGAATACAATAGTATTGAGAGTACAAGTTGTTTCAGTTATTTATTTTACATAGTCTTGCATGTCAAGAGGGACACATTGATCAGTGATCAAGGAAAGTTTCCTAATCCAGATACTGCCCAGTTGAATTGCTGGCAAGAAATGAACATAGAGCTCATTGGAGAGAAAATACTTTGATGTATTCATCGGGGTGTAACAGGCCAAAGCAAATCTGTTGAGATTTGAGTTGACTGAGTTCATGAAGATGATTCAAAAGTGGGTGGAGAGCTTCAAATCACTCTGGACAATTTCTAGGAGAGTGACTAGAGTTTTTCTTCGTCCATCAGTAGCATACATGTATTAACATGTGTGAGCAATTGTAATTTCTTGTTCTTTCTGCATGTTTATGATTATCAAATTTTTATGACTTTTGTTTCATGGATGTTAATAAATCCAACAATGCTGGAACCATAATGGAAACCACAATCAAACCTGATTTTATTCTTGCATTCACTATACCACACTGGAATATTCCATTTCTGATACACATTTCAAGGAACGCAAAAATGTTAGCCAGGAGATAAAAACTGCCTGTCTAAACATCACATTTTTCTGTGATTTGGACAGTTTACTTGTCTGCCTTTTCTATCGGTCTCATGTTAAATTAATCAATTTTGGCCTGTCCAGATATAAAATTGCCTATCCAATGGACAAATCTTTGACTAGATCTTGCACACAGCATATTTTTCCAGTGAAAGAAAGGAAATGTTTGTCAGACAAACTTTTGTTCGACTGAGACCCCCAAGAATATGGAAATAAAAGTTAACGATTCTACCCCTGAAGGATTATACATGAGCATTTCATGGTTGTTTCACTTCAAGAATAAAACATTTAGATGTGATTTTCTTTATGGAGTTTGCATTTCCATTGGACCAGGTGAAATTGAAAATAAATTGTTCACAACAAATTTCCCTTGTCACAGTCGATAATAATATCTTTCGCTTGCGAACCCACAAACATTTCATCTTCGTTTGATCTCGCTCACAACAGATGAGAAAATAGAACATTAAAAAAAGATAAACTGTATTGTGCATTGATGCCATATGCGGTGTAATTATGAGTTGGCCGGAGTTACATGTAACATTTATGGGTCCTCATAAGTAATTGCAGAGTTAACTCATTAGTCCCTGATTGTTTCGTTTTCTGCACTGGTGCCCTGATGTTGACCAAGGGGAGATAAAGTGCTAAATCACTGATCTTGCAAACTGAGAGCCCTGTTGACAACGATTGTTTATGCACTTTCTTGATTCCTACGTAAAAAGGATTAAATAGCTGCTAACAAGAGTCGCTAACATTGTTTGACAATGATCTCAGAGAAGGTTTAATGGAAGTGAGAATCTTATCGTCAATCAGGTGCAGATTAAAACCGCTGTCTTCTTTCGGTAAACCTGGTAAATCAACCTTCTCTAACATTCGCATTCTCCAGGTTTAACGATGTCCAAGGCTTCAGCAATACGAAGACGCCGAACGCAGTTTTCTGTGGTGGAGAAAAGAGCAATTGTTGAGTACAAAGATGAGCACCCCAAAGCAACACAAGAGGAAATGGCGAACCATTTTGCAGAACTTTGGGGAAAGCTGGTTGGCCGGTCCACCATAAGTGATATTTTAAAGGATCGGGAAAAATGGATCAGCTCACCGAAAGACAATGACTGTTACTTTAGGCAGCGAGCCGGGAAATATGACGAATTAGAAAAGGCCCTGTTTCAGTGGTTCTCCGACATTAGAGCCCAGAATTCCTGCGTGACTGACCGGATGCTGTTGCAGAAGGCTAAGCTTTTGGGAGGTGAATTAGGAGTGGATGCCGACTTTCACTATTCTACCGGATGGATGCAGAAATTCAAGAAGCGACATAATATTGCTCACTGGTAAATGGGACATGTGGGAAGGCAGAGGGAAATCAAACCAAATCACATTGCCACTATCTTGCATGTAAACGAATGAAGAATGGCGACTAGACCTGTGATGATCGGTGTTCATGTACTCAATGTCACATGCAGATATGACTAGGGCAAAGCAGATTTAAAAAAAAAAAATTGTCTTTTAGAAAGTGATTGTATAAAAGTACATTTTCATTTTCAAAAGTACTGCATTAAGGTTTTGACCATAAAGTTAATGCCTACTAGTACTACATGTACATGAAACCAACTACAAAAAGAAAGTTGACTGTACTTCAATAGATCCAATACATATGATGTCTTCTTATTTTCTTCTGAGATCAGTCCTGACGCTATTGTTTAGAACAGCACAACTTCCAAAGTGAAGAGCAGGTAGCCCTGGAGACTATCTTAAACTGGTGATAGCTGACATAATTTTATACATGTCTATGTGCCATATTTTCCCAGTATTCAAACATAAATTTGACACTTTCTTAGAATAAAGGGAAACTATAGTTCGTATGTATAAAATTATGCCTGCTGTAAACATTTGTCAGAACCTTTGATAGATCATACAGCTATTCCCATGATCGTAGTCATATTCTGACGCACACGTTTTTCCAGTTAAAATAATACCTCTAATAATTCAATCACAGGAAGTGAAATTTCCTACCATAAAATCTGAGGGTGATCAAATTTATTGGAACAGGAAGTTGACAGAATTGTTCATAATCATGTATACATGTATAATCCATTATTTGTTTATTTCAATTATTTTTTTAGAGGGCAATCAATATTATTGCAACCACTGATCGATTTTTTCCTCAAAATTGGGGATGATTTAATTTTGATAAAGGGATTAATTTATTGCCCAGGAAGGAATACAACTGACAGGCTTCAAATTTGGGAAATTTGAGGGCAAGGTCAGTTTTGTGGACTTGAGGGCAGCACATTGGGCATCCAAGGCAATGGCCTTGGTGACCTTGGTTAAATTTGAAATCTGAGCTGACCAAATATACTTGCACTATAATATTATGCCCTCAATGACTATCAGTTGCATTTGGCAAGTTGACAAATACTAGGTTACATCACTGGATTATTTATATTGTAAATGTTACCTGCTCACTTGGAAAAATATAGGTATGAACAGAACTTCAGTCCAACCTGGATTTGTTTTCAATTGGCAGAGTCTGAGCCTTTGGACTTCACATCTGGAATGAGTATGATCGGGCAGGATTTCAACCCAGCACTGGCCACCCCATTTCGTCATCCAGGAGACGTGGCGACCCCATCGACAAAGGGTGGAATTGTTAGACGTTCCTCTGCGACCTTTGATCCAGATAATCCCTCAGACAGTCCATTCAAACCAATATCCACTCGGAAAAATACCTCCAGTGCCGTCCTGGTGTTTGGTCGCTGGATGCGGAGGTCCGCTCACAATGAGGACCGGAAAATCTACGAGATTCCCCCTGCCGAGTTGGATCTTTATTTAGTCGACTTCTTCTCCACCATCAAAAAAGTCCAAGGTGGAGATTATGACCCAAAATCGTTCGCCACTCTGCGCACGTTCCTGGAGCGACACCTGAAGGATTATGATTACCCGTGTTCTATCATCAAGTCGCCCCAGTTTGTTCTCTCTCAGACAGCATTCAAGAACCGCCATCATGCTCTTCTTCAGGCTGGGGTATCAGCTGGGAGAAAGGTCAACCTATGGTGACCGGACTATACTTAAATCAGTCCAACTCAATGTTTGACTTCACCTTACCAGAAACTGGTACCCCATACATTGTAATTACATTTTCTACATTGTCGATGAGGTAATAGCAATGCCTAGGCTACATATAGATCTCCAGTAGGTGCTGTCAATGAAAAGGACCTCCGGGCGAGTATCGACTGTTCTTCCAAGGTGTCCAATTTGCTGTGAGGCATTTGATCAAAATTTGAAATCCTTACTTGGCAAGAACAGACAAGCTCACTACAGTGTGCCTGCATGTTATCCCATAATTGTATCATATTTGAGCTCGGAGAATAATAATTGCCTTTGATTGGTCATATTATTAAGTCGCGCAGTTCGAGAGGCGTGGTGTATACCCATTAATATTGCACAAAATACAGACTCAGTGTGGTATTTCAGTCAGAGGCACTGTAGGTGTGTACCTCTGCAGGAGTGAGAATATCTTTTCTACAAGTACCAGGAAGTTGTTAGTCCTTTCATAAAGTCACTGCCAAACATGTAATTTCCATACAGGAAGAGCTACATGAATACTCCCAAATGTACATGTATACACGCTTGGGTCCTCAGGGGTAATGAAAACTGCACTGCTCCAATCTTGTCTGATTTGGAGATAATTGTGTAAATTATTTCAAAATTATTAATATCAATGGAAGAACATCTACAGGTCTGGATTATGTCAATGTTTCAGTTTTAGGTTCTTTGAAAGATACATGTACATGTAAAAGGAAGCTTTAAAATACCATAAGAAAAGCTTTTATCAGCCCCGAGCTGTGAAAGATCTTAAAATCATGACTGGCATTAACTGAAAATATGATCCAACAGGATTTTAGGTTTGGAGAACAATATCTTGTATGTTACTCAAGTGTCACTGCCTGGTATAACATGGCATACCTGTCCCAAACCAAGGTTTCTCCCTTTTCATTCTTGACAAATTGCTTGTCCAGTTTCTCTATCTGTTCTGGATGAATGTAAAATCTAGTAATTTGAGCCAGTGTACTATGCGCACTGAAAAGCTGAACATCCAGTGATTGTCTCTAGCTTCGAATGTGATGTGCATGTGCCAGTCATCTCAGTACTGTCATGACTGCAGGCCTACATGTAGCATTTTGATTGTGCTGATCATGGCTTTTCACCATGTTCACCAGGTTAGAGAAAACCACCTACATGTATCTTAAATAAAGGTAAAAAAGGTCGTTTTTGTCCAATAAATTCAATGATATATCGAAGATAGAAACATCCGCCATAGGCGACCATGGATATATTTATCCGCATCGGATGGTATTGAAAAAACAAATTGTCATCTTTCTAATTTGCATAAGAATAGACATGTTTTGTTCTCTGTTAAATCGAAGATAGAAACATCCGCCATAGGCGACCATGGATATATTTATCCGCATCGGATGGTATTGAAAAAACAAATTGTCATCTTTCTAATTTGCATAAGAATAGACATCTTTTGTTCTCTGTTAACAATTAGACTATGCACACTTTCATTGGAAAACCACTGTTCCGGCATGTAACAATATTTGAAGCAAGTCGCCTAAAAGATTTTATAGCGTTATGATGAATAAGTCAAAAGTTATCAAGCAAAAACGAACTTTTTTACCTCCATTTCAGAGAGGTGGTTTTCCCTAACCTGTTCACTGGGCCTACATGCATGACATGCATTTATCAGCCTGGTAAAAGGTATGTAGTTCAGTTGAAATCAGCCCTGTGATAGTCATTACCAGATCTATCCATTCTGCCTGGTGTGATTTCTAGAATGGAATGCCTTCATAATACATTCATCATGTACATGTAAACGTCCGGTCTGTGTCTTGTGCGCTGTCCTCAGTGTTTTATAGGGTGGATGGAGCTTCAAAGATTTCTTCTTTGAAGTAACAGAAACGCAACTTGGCTGGGTGGTGCTTACATGTAGTTGTTTCTATTCTATTCATTCACTCACTCCTTACATTCATACATGTAATACATTACAGTGAAATTATACCTGTGTTTTCCTCAATAATTATGGTAAACTACAGATTTACATTTATCAAGGATAAATAGTTAGACTGCATGCTGCAATGGTGTACTAGTTTGATTAACTTTGATTTCTGTTTCATGTAGTTGCAAAGAACTGTTCAGTTGTAGTTTATCATGTGGTAATCCCTAGTTTATCATGTGGTAATCCCTAGTTTATCATGTGGTAATCCCTAGTTTATCATGTGGTAATCCCTAGTTTATCATGTGGTAATCCCTAGTTTATCATGTGGTAATCCCTAGTTTATCATGTGGTAATCCCTAGTTTATCATGTGGTAATCCCTAGTTTATCATGTGGTAATCCCTAGTTTATCATGTGGTAATCCCTCTAATAATTCAATCACAGGAAGTGAAATTTTAAACTGTAAAGTCAGGGTGATCCGATTCATTAGAACAGGAAGTTGACAGAATGGTTTCAAATCATGCAGATAATCCATTGTTTCTTCATTTTTGCATGGGATTATTTAGTACGAATAACATGTTCTTTGATTTCCATGTTACAATGACTAGTAGAATATCTAATGTTAGGACAGAAACACAACTGGGCTGGGTGGTGCTTAGTTGGATCGTCATGATATAGCTGAAATATTTTTGAAAGCGACATTAAATTCTATTCACTCACTCGGTCTAATGTTAGGATTGTGAGATAAGGGAGATGGGTGGTAAATCAGAAATTTTGATTTTGAGGCAACCTTGGTGATTTGTGAGGCAACCTGGTGAATACTACATGTACATGTACTGTAGCTACGGCTTGGAAGTAAATTTGGTTTGGGAGATTTAATTCAAAGAATCCTACTAGTGGTACATGTTCTGTATTATTGTCCAGTGTTTGTTCAGGAGGTGAAATAAAGTGATATTTTCATTAACTATATAATGTTGTCTTTCTTCATTTTGAACTACATGTAGTGATGCATTGGTTCATTTTTTCCGAAAATATTGCGTTAATTCAGAATTTAATTTAAGCAAAGCAACATACGTGTATGTCATGTCTATCTGCTATTATAGGGAGCTTCTTGAAATTGGGATTTGCTAGGAACTGGCATACATGGCATAAGGCATTCCAGACAGAGGCATGGTTCACCGACTTGGAACTCCTAGGAACTCCACCGGGCATAATTTTTGGAACTCAGCAGACAAAGGATGACTTATGCCATACCATGCAATGGCATGAGGGATACGCCATTCCAGTTGGGCCACTAATCCATCCAGATCAGAACACTAAACTGGGCATCCCATTTGGATAACCGGCATACATGTATGCCATTCCTATTCTGGAACTCGTGCCCTAATTTCAAGAAGCTCCCATATTACACATGTACTACAGGTATCCCCCATTGATCAAGGTCAACACCCAAATTATAATTGGAAAAGATAAATTGGAATTGAAAAAATAAATAAATAAAAATAAATTCTTCTTGCATCTCATCCCATGTCTTATTCCAGTGTTTGGGAAAATTGGGGAAAAACATCAGAGCGTTCAGTAATTGATAATCACTAGTAACAGTGCTGGTTGTAAAAAAACTGAGAAACTTGATTTCATTTCAGGATATTTACTATGATTCTGAAAGCTACTCTGTGTGAATTTTGTGGATTGCAATGGTTTATCGAGACTGCTGCTTGTGCCTTCAAAGCCATTAACTGTTCAATGGGTTTGGCTTTTTCTTTGTCTGCAGCTTCGAGTATACAAGAAATGAGACTGCCCCAGAATATCCCAGCCGTAGGCATCACAGTCACAGACTCGTTGACTCGAAGGTCTTTCTACGAAGATGGCCGACGGGATAATCTCCCTTCGATGGAGTATCAACTGTTCCATTCACCTGATGCTGCAGCCAAAGCCAAATCCACCTCGCGAAACACCCGTAGCGCCGTAGCCATATTTGAACGCTGGCTACAGGATGGTAAAAACGATTTCAGAAAAATGGAGGATATACCCGCCGTCGAACTGGATGCCTTACTTGTAGACTTCTTCGCAACGGTGAAACAACGGAGTGGGGAAGAATACCAAGTTAAATCCATCGTTCTGCTTCGCGAGCGCTTTGAACGGCATCTGAAGAACAAGGGCTATTCTTTCTCAATTGTTACTTCAGCGGCTTTCCTGAACAGTCAACTGGCTTTCAAACGAAAATTATATGCACTTCGGGACTGTCGAACCCCACATGGCATCCACCATGGGACATCCGTTGAAATCAGTCCAAGGGGCACTAGTTTGTCATAAAAGTTCAGGTTTTCAGAGGATGTTATTCCCTTCTAAATAGAAAATCTTTTCTTGTGAGGTTAATACTTCTGTGTGTATCTGTGTAAAACATTCTCTTGGAAAGTATACCCACCTCAGAGAAACTATATCAGGAGAATTTAGAGCTGCAGACAGTGTTGAGTCAGACCGAGCACCTTAATTCTGTAGGTGTGTTTACGGTCAATTACTTACCACACGACTGAATAAATAAACCTGCCTTCATCCCACAAATTCTCTTATATGACACACTTGACAATTCAGCTTCATAATATTGAATTTGTTAAGTCGGCCAAAGTAGTGGACAAATCAAGACAAACTGGATAAAATCATGCTGACGCAGTTGCCAGTTGGCATGGTTGAATGATTTTGTGGTTGTTGTTGTTATATACATGTACAGTTGAATTTGGCCATGGTTGGATGTTTGCTGCCTGGATATACATGTAGCTGTTAGTCTACATGTACAATGGCATTGAAGTATAATGAGATACACTGGTGGATCATAGTGTTAATTATTGTGAGTTCAACCATGATAGGGTACAGCAGTGACCTTGGATACAATGGTCTTCATCAGATCACCAAAGTGGAGCAACGTTGAGCTCGGTCAATACTTGGATGGGTGACCGTATGCTGGCTGGGCTGATCAGTGTCCAGAATAATAGGAACTGTGGATACTCTCCTGTTCTGGCACATGTAGGGTACCGTCATGATATGTATGGAAATATGTTGAAAACGACGTTAAATCCTACTCACTCAGTCAACCATGATAGGGGCAGTGGTGCAGAATGTTGATGAAGATGTTCGTCTGATCATGTCTGATTTCTCAAGAATAAAGTTACCCGAGTTTCTTATACTGATCTACTTGTAATCTCAATAGGCTTAGTATTTGGCAGTGGAGAGTCTTACCGAAGAAGTTAGTTGATATGCTAATTAAGTTACCTGTCGAATCTGATCGATTATTTGCATCCATTTCATTTCCGGGATTGAAAATAATACATCTTCATGTACACCTGTATAGCAGGTCATTGTAACTACGAGTGTGGACTCCATACAATGTATACATAAAATGAAACTTCCAACCTGAAATTTAACATGGTGGAGAATGGGCTCATTTGCAGCAATACCCTTAAGATATGGAATTTAGAGTCCCGGTTTTGAATTTCTAGCTACATGTAGATGCCTGTATGGAAGCCATGTGTATACTACATGTAGGATAATGCTTGAGTATGAAAACAGAAAAATTTGCTTCTGAAATTTAATTCTTTTGGCTGGAATGTTTTGCATGCATGACACATTTGGGAATAAATCCAGGTTGATGCCCAAGCTTCTTGAAATTAGGGCATGAGTTCCATGATAGGAAGGCCATGCATATGCCAGTTACCCAAATGGGATACATGTACATCATGCCCAGTTTGGTGTTCTGATCTGGATGGAGAGGAGTTCCAATTGGAATGACCTGTGCCATTCCCCCCATGGCATTGCATGGTATGGCATAAGCCATCCTTTGTCTGCTGAGTTCCAGAAATTATGCCTTGGAGTTCCTAGGAGTTCCAACTCGGCACACAATGCCACTGTTCTGAATGCCTTATGCCAGTTCCTAGCATGCCTCAATTTCAAGAAGCTTCCTTAATAAGGTCAGTGACCCCATCAACTATAAAGATTAGAGACATAATCGAGTTTGACATTTTAGAGAGGCAAGGGGAAGATTAATTTGTCATGTTTGATGTTCTATTTAGGGAGCTATTATTTCAAGAAATTTACGCTGAAGTTCCCCAAAATAATGGATCATTACAAAGTCCAATATTTAGAGTGATGATATTTACGAGACTTGCCACTGTGTGTTCATCTTCATGTAGGTAAAAACTAATTTCATGAACATCATGCAAACTTCCATATATTCATTCAGTATCTGGGATTCAAATTGTACATCTGACATTAATCAGATTTAAATATGTTCCAGTATGTTAGAGGGCTCTTACCATTACTGAACCATTGGTTTACTTTCAGTGCCTGGTGGGTCATGGCAGGTACTTGGTCACACTCGCCCCTCCCTGACAGATCTAGGTCCTTCGCTGTCTCCTCATATGATGATCCCATTTGTTGTCGGGGACCAGAGAGGGCCTCAACCAAATGAAACCTCGGCGTCTTCTGATATGAACAGTCGTTTTATAGTCATCGTCTTTGAACGTTGGTTGCAGGATGCTCCGTACCATGATTTTCGGAAAATTGAAGAAATCCCTGCAGATGAATTAGATTCGATTCTGGCTACATTCTGGCTTACCATTAAAACCAGAACGGGAACAGATTATCAACGAATGTCTATGTATAGTCTTCGTACCAGTCTGGAGCGACATCTGAAGAAGCACAATTATCCGTTTTCCACGGTAAAATCTGCCCGGTTCCTCGGCAGCCAACAGGCATTCAAAGAGCGCATCCACCAACTAAAGATCATCGAAGAGGGTGGTGCTCCTTAACATATCCTGTGTTAGCACTGCTGTAGAGAACATGTATGGAATGGTCTAAAATACAGTCAGACAATTAAAGTTATTGATATTTAACAACATGTACTTCCACTAGTATTAGTTTCAGCATGTTTAGTGAAGGGGACAAAACCCAAAAATTCTTGACTTTGCCTGACCGTTTTGCCAGCAGTCAGTTTATGACGTTGGCACTTTCACTTCATGTTGATGGTAGTCCAAATCCTTGCTATTGTTTCCTCACAGATGAAATGAACTATATGGATATGTATACGTTCAGTGTGAGTGAGTTAGGGTTTAATGCCGTGTTCAGCACTATTTCGATAATATAACCAACTACGATATGATTAGCTGGACATGCATGACTATCCATGTACAGTCATCATGTAGAGAAAATTAATCTTCCCCACGTGGCAATTACAGACAATGGTACAAAACTCATGCTGCTCACCCACTTGGGGGCCCGTACTTACATCAGTCTGTTGTCATGACTGTAGGGATTGAAATGTTCACCAAATACTTTGTCAAGAATTGTCCGACATACAATTAAAATACATGTAAACTGACTGAATAAACTGCAGGACAGGGCCAATTTTCTGCCGGACATACCCTGCAAATAGCAATTTCGACCCCTGTGACTTTACCTGAACAGTATACATATGTTATTGTGGCTTTAAAATCTTGTGGCGTATGCGTGTAACAGTATTCTACTTCTTGCTTTCAGTACCTTTATTACATGTATGTAGTAGATATATACTGAAATCAAGCTGAAGTCACTTTGATAGTATTATAGTTAACAGATTATAAGTGTTTGTTTCTCTATCTCACTGCAGTTTTCCTTGCTGACTTTAGCTGTAGACAGTTATGCGGCTGTAGACAGTTATGCGGCTGTAGACAGTTATGCGGCTGTAGACAGTTATGCTTTACTAAAGTAATTCCTCTAATAATTCAATCCTTCAATCACACCAATTTTGGGGGAAAAATTTGAACTGTTTTTTTTTTCAACTTCCTTTGCTATTAAATTTGATCACCCTAAGATTTTATGATGAGAATTCACTTCCTGTGATTGAATTATTAGAGGGATTACCGTACTATATGTAAGGTTTTGCGATGGTGGAAACAGTGGAACTTTCAAGATTCGCACATGTTGAAATGGCGAATTTATACATTTACTCTGTATCATGTAACCCCCATGACTGCCAATTGCAGCAAAAGAAGAGATTACAGTTTCCTATTGTTCATAATTTCACGGTTGCACATTTCCTTTGTTGCAGTCACACAAGTGCCAAGAAAAACCCTGAATAAACAACATAAATACAGTATAAGAATCTGAATCTGGTCCAAATCCAGTACTTTTTCATACTGACACACAGGTGAAACTCATAATACCTGATCATATATTTTGGAATCTTGACTGGCCCAAGTTTTACCAAAATCTCTGTCCGCAAAAAGAATCTCCCAATTCCCATTTTTTTGGCACTGAACCAAATTACCAAAAATTATCCATATTGGATAGATATCAAAATAGGGACTGATAATTACTGACATGACCAATTAATGCCTGAATGTGATAGAATATAATAGCACTGAATCATCTCAGCAGTAAGAGGACTGTGAATATATATTTTCAGTGATGGGTGAACAACAGTTGCATGCTTCTCACAGTCAGTTATCGGCTATGGATGCTGCTATCGGGCATGCTCGGGGAAATCTACCAGATCCAGTGTTCTACCACGACAACCGTTCGGTAGGATTCTTTCCAGCTGATGCCTTCCCCCAGAAAAGGGCCACCAGCCCTAACTACACGGTCGGCGTTTTTCAACGCTGGCTTAATGCTCCGCCGAACAATGACAATCGAAAGATGGAGGACGTACCAGTGGAGGAGTTAGATGAACTACTGGCCAAGTTCTGGGAAACAGCAACAAATAAGATGGGCCAGGATTACACGCCAAAGACTCTGAAAGTCTACCGATCCAATTTAGAAAAATATTTAAAATCAAATCTCTATCCTCATTCCATAATCACCTCGATTCATTTTGTGAAGAGTCAGATCGCTTTTAGAAAAAGACTCCAAAGTGTATATATGACACAAGTATTGCAATTTAAATCTCCAGATCAGCCCAGTGCCAGTGGTGACAATTCTGATTAGCTTGGTTGTATGATGGAAACAGTAATCCACCATATTGTGACGATATCAGTATGTGAAAATACCAGATGATGAGTTGTAGTAGCTCGTGTCCCGGAATGGCAAATATTCACAGAAACCTATATCGATCATGCTTGGGACAGGATTATAGTGTCAGTTTCGGCAGGATCCTGGTTTATCAACGTTCAAAATACTTCAAATTTAAGAATTGTGACAATGAATAATGTCGTCATTCAGAGGTTGGTCAGTTTACCCAGGTGTCGGTATTCACAGGTGTCACTGTATATCCATCATGACACATCGTAGATCTATTGCGACTACAAAGGATTTGGTGAGGACTGAAAACTGGTTGACAGTGACTTGAAATCCAACTCACTCACTCACTTGCCCCACAGAGGGTTGCCACCATTGCCCATGATGATTCCATTTAATGCTCCTTTCCAATCCATGATCATGGTATTTGACGCCTCAAACAAATTAATAAATTTACGTTGTTCACATTAACAATTCTATCAAGCAGTATTATATGTAACATTGTATATGCTAAATCATTTAAAATTTTCCATGTGAAGGTTGAGAATATTTAGTTACAATGTATCTGTTCAGGCTCCACGGAATTGTTCTGTATACATGTGACAGTTTACATGTGAGCACCTACCTCTATGGTTAAAAAAGGCATATATGGCATCACCATGGGGCAAAGTTTAAATACAAAGATATTGTATTGAAAATCTGCATAATACAGTGTGTAGCTGTGGCCTGGTAGATAGATTAGCCTCTACTGTATTCTGATGATGGGATAACAACTTCATCACGTCCGTCATAATGGCACATGTATGTGTTTTTGTGTGTGTTTGAGTGACATGATATGCTGTTCAGCAATAGCATTAACATGTTAGAAAACCTGACCATGTACACAGTATATTTTCCAGTTCTGTATACAGTATTTGATAGTGAGATAGTCAGTGCAAGAAAACAACAACGTGCCAATAGTACATTGGTGTGGCATTATCAAGCATGCCAAGTTGAAAATTATGTACAACAGTGGATTGAGACAGCTTAAGTTTATACAATGTACATGTACATGTAGTCTATTAAATCCAGGTCTCCCATAAACAATGTAGATGTGCAATGTATGTACATGTAGTTGTAACATGTCAGTAGCTTCTCTTGAAGACAGTCTCATATATCCAGCTTGATGGTTCATACATGTATGCCTCCTAGATAGTCCATAAAATTCCTGGAATTTAATTGCTAACACGGAAAGTCCTGCAAAATGCTTAAAAATTAAGTTAAAATACTGGAAGAACTACACTTTCATCTTCTGAGAGAACCAGTGATCTGATACCATGCTTTACTGTGCCAAAATTTGTTCCTGAACCTTGTGAATTTGCTCATTTCTGTTGCGAGCTTCGCTCCTGGAAAATTAAAATTATTTACCGGGAAAACTCCTGGATTTTTTTCCTGCTGTAAATGTATGAACCCATAATATTCAAATAGTTTGGCCTAAATTATTCCCATATTCATACAATGTAACTATATTCATGCATGGTAGATGTATCAGTCACTCTAGTAGGTTTGATAAGCTCATACATTTATTTGAGAGAAACTATCTGTCCAATTCTGGTATCATTAAGTCAACTTTTGGTTCCAATAAATTTGATTTTGGGATGACAATTTTGTCCGATGTTTCTGTGAAATTCCAAGCAATTTTCCGAGGTCTCCCACAAACCAAAATTTTGAAATTTCACCTCAGAAATTTGAGATTTTTAGAGCCTAGTCTCAGGATTTGCTATGTTTTCTGATGTACTTCACCTATCCAACCTCGAAATTCGTACAGACGGGTTTGGGGTGATAAACTACACTTCCTGTGATTGAATTATTGGAGCATTCAATCATCGTACATGTGTTTTTAAGGTGGGGTTCATTTACCTGCCATAAGAATAAAATGTTTGATTCTGATATTGAGGTATTGAACTTTTTAGGCCATAATTTTATTTAATGCATTAATTGTTGCCATAAGCTCCTCAATTTATAAAAATGGGTATGTCCATGAACTCCGTGTGTGGCTGTATTTGCTTCACAAGCCAATGAATATGCCAGATTTCCATTTGAAAGTTTGAACTGACTAATCAAGTGTTTGGAAACTTTAAGATATCCCATGATGCAATGTTGTTTCTGTAAAACTTGAATAACAAACCTGTCATTGACCCCTATATATGTTTACATGTATTTTGCATGCAAATCTATATATTACAGATCAAATTTCAGTTAGGCCATACCAATTTTATTTTTCGTTTCACACATTTTTTTTTTTTCAAGATTGGATGCGATAATAAAAATAAAAATAAAACTCAACCGGATAAAAATAATAGATTATGCAAAAGTAATTAAGCCCGGTGACCCCTGAATTTTAACCTATATTTCGAATGTTGAAGGTTTGTGCTACATCTTGTTGAAATATATATATAAAAAAAATTATTTTCAAATTGTCTGGAAGAACCTCCTTTAGCCTCCGTAACAATCCATGTGCAAAATATGAATAATCTATTCACTCAGCATTTGTTTTAGTTATCCTACCTCAACCCTATTTGGCCTGGGTGATCTGGGGTGGATCGCAGCTTGGGAAGGGTGAGGGGTAGTGCCTGATCCCTTGTATATTTCCACTATCCCAAAATCTAGAGCGCTGAAGCTTACCACAGTATCTTTGGTTCAAGCTCTACTCAAAAATGTGAAATAATCCAAGACATCACAGTGACATCAACTTCTCGTTAGTCATTTTTCTGCTATTTTTTGGGTCATTTTTTCGAAATTTTTATTTTTTATTTTTCTTTAAAAGTCTACGAAATATAATAGAGAATAAGTAGTTTTGCCTAAATAAAATACTTTCTAGTTCTTTTTTGGGCCAGAAAAATATGAAGAAATGGGCAAAAAAGGCTGAAAATAAGACTATCTCATCTACCACATGACCGCCATTTTGAATTTACTCATGATCCTCTGTTCGGAGGATATGCAAATAGGCCCAAAATAACCCCAATATGAAAAGCTTTGAAGTCCCGAAGTTTCAGCTCCCTCAGTTTCTAGTCATTTTGGAGCAGCAGAGAAAAGTCAGGCCGGGTAGGGTTAAAGTGAAAATTATAAGTTATTAGACTTGTTAGACATTCCATGTTAATATTACCATGGTTACCGTATCTCTGACGAAAGACTGAGTATCCAGGATTTGTTTATCTTTACCAGTGTCACATGGTGAGAGACGTCGTTGGAGCATTAGTCTTGGAAGCTTGACAAGGGCTGGAACCGGAAGCAACCACTATGATCTCGGTCACCACGACAACCAATCTGATATCCCGACACCATTTTCCAGTTATGCCATTACGCAAACAGAGGAGGGCCACTTTCCCCGAACCGCACCGACCACAGCTATTAACACCCGTAGCGCTGTTGGGATTTTTGAGCGTTGGTTTCACGAGCCACCAAAGGAGGACCCAAGAAGAATGGAAGATATACCCCCAACTGAACTCGATGAAATTCTTGTTGAATTTTGGCTCAGCGTGAAGACTAAAAGCGGTGGAGAGTATCAACCTAAGTCCCTCACACTTCTCCGGACACGACTTGAGCGACATCTGAGGGATTCTAACTATCCATTCTCAATCGTGAACTCACCCACCTTCACGAAAAGTCGTCTGGCTTTCAAGCAGAGATTGTCCACTTGTAGCAGTGTATTACCGAATATCGTGATTGATGATCAAATATAGTTCATGGAGGACAATTAATTTGGAAAGGCATGTGATTCTAATTCATTCTCACTGGACATGCTGAAAAGAAATGGCAATTTTTCTGCACCGAATAAGATCTTGAAATGTCTATTGGAGTGGTTGTGGGTTCGATTCCTGCCGATAGCTTAAAATGTTTTTTTCTCTCAAATTATTTCCATCAATAAATTGCTGCATGGGGGCTGAACTATATACATGTACCCAATGGCATTTTTATGTACCTTGATGTTTATTTGGAAAAAACCGTAAGAAGAAATTCTCAAATTTGATCTCTAGACTGGCAGTCGGTCTTGTAATTTTGTGTCTGGTTACATACAGGATTTCACACTTTGCGGCACATGTACTGTACATTGACACAATAATGCCATGTATAAGCGATGTTAGATTTCATTGACACCTGCCATGTAGATGAATGGATGTGCACTTCAATACATGGTTGTAAGAGGGACAAAACATCATCGGAGTTTAAGGTCTATTACCTGTAGGAGTCCAGCTGTTCCTCTCATCTACAGGGTGACAGAAATATCAGACTATTATAATTCACTTTAATTATGAGCTCACATCTCCTTTCAGCTAAGAAATCAGATTTGGCAAGGCTTTGGCATGTTTGGTGTAAGACCTCCCATTGAAAAGGTGATATCCTGGACAAAAGTCTGACAATACAACTTGTGACAGATCCTTTGTCAATTATATTTCGTGAGTCTTACACCAAATCGTTGCCTCAGATTTAGAAGAAATTGGAGCCCTCTTGAAATGAATGTTAAATGAAAGTATTCTGATTAGTTTACATGATAACTTCAGTTCATTGGTGGAGGTAACCTGACCAACTTAATCCCTATAGATATCGTTCCCACATCCTATTTGTCATTGACAGACAATCCCCGAATCATTTTAGCTGTCGATGACAAAATAATCCCCATATCGTTCCCCTAGCTGTCAATGACAAACAGGATCCTCATATCGTTCCCCTAGCTGTCAATGACCAATATCATCCCTATATTGTTCCCCTAGCTGTCAATGGCAAACATAAACCCTTACGTTCTCCAAGATGTCAACGACGAACATAATCCCTGTATTGTTCCCTAGCTGTCTATGACCAACATAATCTTTAGTATATTGTTCCCCTAGCTGTCAATGACTACATGTAATAAAATCTCAGTATTTCATCTCCAAGCTCTCGACGACGAAAATATACATCTTGTCTATTTTCATTGCCTCTCTGCAAAAATGCAGATATACAATTACCAAATTGCTTTCTATACTAGCAATATCGATAAAACAATATCAACATTGGCATGTAATTTATAATGATGGTACTCCCAATAAATTAATCAATGAATATTGTTGGTTATTATGTCCGAGTCATGATAACACAGGATTACATGTAGTTGTTAATGAAGTGTGAAAGTGCATAAGCTAAGACATGTACAAATACAAAGCTCGAATCTCATGTCTGAAATTTTAATAACCCGCATTCAGTTTTAATTTCTTCAGATTTTAGTTCTGTGCTTATTGTTTTACAACTGTATAGCATAACTGTGTTAGAATGTGAAAGGAGCCAGATTTCAGTTGAAGAATGTGTCCTTGTACAGTGTATTATCATATTTTTCTTTGCAAAATATGCTTCAAGTGCAAACATTATAATCTGCCATGTTGTTAACATATGTACCAGTCAAAGTAATGCTAATCATTGTTTTATATGCCATGATATATATATTAATCATGGTAAATAGTAGATCTTCCTGAAAGTTTGATGATGAGAGTACCAGTAATCACATGATCCAAAATGTGTTGTTTTGAAGATGTAATGTGTCGCAAAATAAAAGGATGGACATACAAACATGACAAATGTTATTAATCTATGTGTAGTGATAAGAGTTTTCCAAACTTTGGGTGCTAATTGGAAAGTGATTTATTCTCTGTTACTCTCATACCTGTGGTTGTACTATTATACCACAGCAACCATAACTTTATATCAAAGATAATGTTGCTACCTCTGACCTTTAAGATTATCAGTGATTCAGGGGGAGATAAATAACTTTTCAACGGGGACTTGCATAATACCAACCATCCAATCAGATTATATGATTGCCACTTCCTGTTTATTGATTTTGACTGAGTTAACCAATCAACTGACAGGTCTAGCACTTCCGGTTTATCTTTTGGTTCTATTGTGCAGACCTCCCATGAATATAGGCAAATTTTCTTCGAGATTTGTTCTGTGACTATGTATTCAATTATTGACCATGGTATGAAGCTCAGCTTCTTTGACTGTTGACACCACAGTAAGGCAGGTTTGTTTTCTTTATCAGTATCTACAGACCAGAGGCACTGGATCGCCAGACAAGGTCCATCAGCGTCCATTCTCCCTCACATACCTTCCATTCCTTCACCAATCACTGAGGAAGACCACAATCGAGAAGACAGCTTTGCAGGAAATACCACGAATCGCAGCACTCCGGATCCCGAAGAGTTTCCAGCTCAGTATCCGTCAACCTCCACCACTGTCAACACACGAAGCGCGGTGAGCATCTTCGAGCGTTGGCTGTTGGACAACACTTTTACGGACACGCGGAAAATAGAAACCATTCCACCGGAAGAACTGGATGGGATGTTGAGCAAGTTCTGGGTGACCGTGAAAAGTCGTAGTGGCGAGGAATACCTTCGCGGTTCATTGAACAACCTTCGCGCCCGACTGGAGCGTCATCTCAAAGAATGTGGATATCCCTTCTCCATCGTCAAGTCTGACGCATTCTTCAACAGTAGGCAGGCCTTCAAAGAGAGGGTTGCATCTTGCAAGAATTTGAAGGAGCAGCCAGAGTCTCTCCAGTAGCATGATAACATGAAAGTGTCACTGAATGCCGAAACCAGGCAGGGTTGGAGCAAAGCATCTTCTCAACCATGACAGCATAAAGGTCTCTTTTTAGCCAATTTTGGCAAAACGATTTCAAGACTATTTTGGATAGCAGACCGCATTCAGCCTATTTTCATTGTACACTTGGAGCAGCAAGAAGAGAAACATGCACATGATAAAGGTATCCAATCAAAGAGAACATCGGATATTGTCATGTGATCGCATACCATGGTCACATAAAACAAGTTATCTGATTGGTCCAAAATCTGTACTAGCCTCTCTTGCCGATGACCTTAAATTACAATGGATTTTTTTAGTAACACAAGTCACCCCCACGTGTAACTGGGTTATATGGGATCGAGGTACATGCACAAGGATTGGGCCAAAGAGGAAAGGATTTGACTTGTGATATCAATCCACTAGAACGAATCTTGGTACTGAAACTTGTTCAACTGGTGTGAGCTGTAACCCTCGATGACATATCCACATTATATCTGTGTATCGGCATGAATCTACCAATGAAAAGAAAATATAATAAATGTTATTTTATTGAAGCTAAAGACAATTAAAACTCCAATTTCAGCTGTTTTTGACCAGCTTGATCTAGAGTTTTGAGTGAAATTGATGTGGGGAATCTCAGAGCTCGGAATGGCAGCATTTGAGAGCCCAGAATCTCAGAGCTCAGAGTGGCAGCATGTGTGTTATTTTCTGGATATCGGACAGTACTCTATCGAGTCATTAAATATCTGAGAATGGGGACTGCAGATCCCTCTCATAAGATCCTGTGATGATCATGTGTATTTTGTTAAGTCAAGTTCTCAGACTATCTAATGAATGAAGTTCACTGAAGGTACATCAGTGGTTGAAATGTTCACCAAATACTTACAGGACATTTCTCAAGAATTGTCCTGCACATAATAAAAATACATGTAAACTGACTAAAAAACTGCAGGACAGTGCCAATTTTCTGCCGGATATGTCCTGCAAATAGATAGCAATTTCAACCCCTGTACATATACATGTACTTCACAATTGAGGATATCTAATCAATCTGCTTTAATAGGCTCATTAGTGGATCATGTTTCACCAAACTTCGGTGTTCTAGCTGTCCAGTGCTTATAGGATCTGCTTGGCACGCATCTTCATTTTATCAAGCCAATTTCTATGTTCCCACTTTGAACTTCCCTTGATATATCTGACCCCCTTTAATGTTCAAAGAACTTACAAATACACACGAGACGTCACTGACTGCGAAACCATTTGAATTTCGAAAAGTGTCGTGGAAGAGCGTCATTTATTGACTGACCTATATATTAAGCCAATACAAGCACCATATTAGGAGGAATGATGACTCCGCTACTTGAGGATGATGTCACTCTACACACAATCGGCTTGTAGGTTCTGATTGGTTCGTTCGTAGGTCAAATTTACATCTCTGATTTTGAACACTGTTCAGGTGATATAAATCAAGGCAGGTTCGAAGTGGGAATGCAGAAATTGGCTTGTTAAAATGAAGATGCTTGGCACACAGCTGGGTCACATCCTGGATTTTCTCCCAAGCTAGGTCAGCTGAGTCATTTTTATGACTTAAAAAGTAGAAATTGTTGCTTCCTGGCTTGGTGCTCAGCTTTAAGAGGATAGATCAATGACATGATTAGCCCAGTATCAGGATAATATGACTGAGGCCATCCTTAAAAATAAGTTTGTTGCGCGTAACCCGACCGTGTGTCCAAAAATCCACCGACTGGAAACTTTTTTTCGCCGATTTTCATACAGGTCATCTTTTTATTTTATTTGGAACTATCAAAGTTATCTCCCCTATCTTCTCTCGCGGGTAAACGAATGTAAAACGTTCGCCAAACAAGCGCAAGCCGCTCCAGGAAGTAGTTCACTCTCCAGTAGTCGGCGATGTGAGCTTATATCACACATTTTGAAGGCATATATTCCATGGCCCAGTCCGTAGGGGAATGCAGTTTTCGGCGACCACGTGTATATGGCGGGAATTCCCCACTTCTGTTTTGTGACGAGAACAC
Organism: Hanleya hanleyi; assembly: GCA_036873755.1. Classification (NCBI taxonomy): domain Eukaryota; kingdom Metazoa; phylum Mollusca; class Polyplacophora; order Lepidopleurida; family Hanleyidae; genus Hanleya; species Hanleya hanleyi. Next base: position 126,489 of record JAVTVY010028856.1, read on the forward strand.
AACACCACAGCGAGAGGCAACAGCAACAAAGAATGGAGAAAATATTTCAAAACAGTTAGTTATTAAAACCTGTCATAAAGAGCTCTGTCGCGAATCGACGTGGAACGTGGAGTTTAGGACGGTCTGTCGCCACCTCGTGGGTCCGTACACCGACAGCTTCTGAGTCTGACGAAGAGACCAACGATGGTTGGATTTCTACTTTTCTCTGAGGAGATTTTTCAGTGCGACCAAATGCAGACAGTTGGTGTTAATTTTGCTAACTCTTCCACTGAAAATCACCGTGAGAAGAAACCAAAACTACTTTAATAAATTGTAATCAGCAACGATTGCCGCCAGGTCATAATTTCTTCGGTTGTTTGACAAGCGGTAGTCTCCTGCACAGGCTATTCCTAGCATGGGATTGTGTAATATTTGCCACGTGCGCGGGAGAGCTGACAAAAATGGCGAAAACTGCGGAAAATCTTCCTTGAAGCCGTGGACGAAGTTTTCTAGGAAAGGTAGATGATTTACACATCATCATCGCACTGAGTCTGTAGTCAGTATGATGTCAATACTCTTGGACAATATTGAACTGTGACTCGTTTGATCATTCGCCATCCATTCTTCTCGTTGGGGAAACTGTCGTTGGGGGATAATGTCGGTATCCCTTTTCGTTCACAGTCACTTGAATTCTCGGCTGATGATTTTAGAGAACATTCACGGACACTGCTCTTCCCGCATATACTACATGTATGCAATGATGATTGGTTGCCGAATTTTATATGCAGAACTGTGGCTCTGATATGATCTTTGAGAATAAAATCGAGTTCTCTTTCTTTATTTTGAATCATAAAATTTAAATCATTACTTTTTCGTTTGAAAATAAATTATGCACTTATTTAATCAGAAATATAATATGATAGGTTGAACAACACAAAATCACTTCCCTAAGGAAATTTGGCATGGCGATTTTCATCTCTCGTATCAGCTCTCATCGGTTAATTTAGGTAACCTTTTTATAGCTCACCATGTTTTTACAAAGACAAGGATTGGGATAGTGCAGGGAGCTCCAGCAGTCTTGACAAATTAGACCCGTCTGCTTAATTTTGACGTTCCGATGTCGGCATCCAATACGCTTGTCAGAATTCCACCTCGGACTAAATACCACGTAAAGCTCCTATCACAGGTTAGAAACTTAGTATTTGCCTGATTCTTGTCAGTAAATTAAATTACGATGAAATTTCTATTCTGAATAAAGGGAGTGCGTAAAACCATACCACACATTTGTGAAGTGGGCAGGCGGTAATGATGTTATGTGATTAATTTTGAGGTAATTCTCTCAACTCCAAATGGTAATGAACAAACTTCTGTCAGCTTATAACACAGAGCATTTTTTTTTTTCATTTCACAATTTTAGCAAAAGTGTGTATATGAATTATAATATATGTAAATTATTATTTTTGGACCAGCTAGTCACTATTCATTGTAAAGAATGTGTTCAGGGGTGTCAAGTATTTTTCAAATGACCATGGTATCTGGACAAAATCACACAATTAACCTCTTTCACCCTCCCCGAAAGGAAAAGCTGACCTCAACCAAAAAAAAAACTTCCTGAGGTAGGGTCGGGTTACAGCCAACAAACATATTTTTAAGGATGGCCTGAGTGATTGAAGTTAGTATCATGTGCCTCAGTAAGGCAGCACTATAGAAAAGGCAACATTGGGTCCACTCACATGTGACATGTAGGAAATGTCATGATATTGCTGGAAAATCTGTTGTAAGTGATATTAACTCCTACTCACTCACTACTGGATGTTCCTATAATATTAATTTGTGATACAAGAAATTATGCTTATTTTCTTCTCTTTTCTGTGCTGTTAGCTAATGTGGTGCATTAATTGTTTTTCTCAAAATATCAAAATTTTCATTCCAATAAATATTTTCATACAACGAATTATGCTCATTTTTTTCTCTTTTCTGTGCTGTTAGCTTTAATGTGGTGCATTAATTGATTTTCTCAAAATATCAAAATTTTCATTCCAATAAATATTTTCATACAATGAATTATGCTCATTTTCTTCTCGTTACTGTGCTGTTAGCTTTAATGTGGTACATTAATTGTTGTTCTCAAAATATCAAAATTTTCATTCCAATAAATATTCTCGTACATTGAATTATTCTCATTTTCTTCTCTGTCCACTGCTGTCAACTTTTGTGGTGCACCAAGTTTTTTTCCAAAATATCAAAATTGTTTAGATGGAACAGTCATACAGGGCTTTAGATTTCCCTAATTTGGGCACAACCTCTATTTGGCATGGCAACTTTTTTCCAAGCAGGGAAACAGTCAAATTTAGAGAAAATATTGTAAGTTCCAGAATTGTGGCAAATCAGGTAAAAATCAAATACACGTTTGACACATTATTGGTGAAGAATCTCAATGAACATATCTCAACATTGATTATTTATTTTTCTTTCTTTCTCCTGTTCTCTATTTTGTGCACATCTCTAATTTACATGTCATGCATGTAGGCATAGCGTTAAACAATGTAATATGGTTGCAGTTCAAATGCCTGAACAATATACATTATCATGGGATGTATGCTGAAGAGAGACCTGTATTACCATATTCTGAAATGTGATGTTATCAGATAATTGTTCATGTATTCATATGTAATTACATGTAGATGTGGTATTCCCCAGATGTCCATGAGAGTAAATTTTATACTTTTTTTTAGCATATCATGTATATATGTTACTTTAATGAGCTTTCAAAAGGAAGATTTGATATATTGTGCTAGATTTACCCATGTATTGCTGGATTTACTTGTATGTACTGTCTTATGCATTCATGTAACAACCCAAAAACTTCAGTTAACCACAACAAAACAAATGAAGTAAAATAAAATAAAGCCTAGTCTTAAACTGATCAATTATTTTGGGTAGGTCGGTTACCTGAAAGATGGATTGCCTTTATGATCAATATTCTCATATTGAAAATAAAGAGAGTACGGCGTGTCACATTGGGCACACCGGTTCTCATCAGATCACCGAAGTTAAGCAATGTTGAGCTCGGTCAATACTTGGATGGGTGACCGGGTGCTGTACTGGCTGGGCTGATCAATGTCCAGGATAATGGGAACTGTGGGTAATCTCGTGTCCTTGCACATGTAGGCACTATCGTGATATGACTGAAAAAATGTTGAAAACGACATTAAATCCTACTCTCTCACTCACTTGAAAATAAAGTGCCTTTTTAAACCATGGTACATGTATTAACATGAAGGTCTGCATCAAATTCCGACCATCACAAGGTGGTCCATCTACATGTCGGGGGCTTGAAATTTAATGGGAGTGATCACTCGCTCTGATCACTCTTCTCAAACTGTAAAGTACACGTAGTTCTCATCGAACAATTGTTGAAGTTGACAGTGTTGTCAAGTTTCTCAAACTATGTCATAAATATCGTAAACTGACGACGCAATACCAAAGTATCGTGCAAAATCTGTTGTACTATGTTTCGTAACTTGTTCTACTTTGAACTAAAATCACCCCGGGCCCTCACCATTCACACATGTCAAATCACTCTTCACATTCCCTTGTTTTATTAAAATGGGAGGGACTCCCAGTTAAGGAGAGGGATTATCACTCTCCCAGATGCTCACTCACTAGCTTTTCTCCCAGGAGGGTTATTGATCACGCTACTCAAAAATAAAATGTATGGAAGAGGAATACATCGTATCATCAATTTAGTGAATCACTCGCACAATACAATGATCACTCCCGCAACACAAAATTTAGGAGTGATTAAAAATTCAACTCAAATTTTACCAACACTGTCAATTCACCAAGTATCAGAGTGTTCTAGCCGTTCTGTGCTTCCGCCACCATTGTATTTTCTTTGATTATTCCATTAATTGTTCTTCTGGTATCAGAACATTATAAATGATTGACAGTTCCAGTTTCACAAGGCTGTGTTATGGATGACAACTACTTCATAAAATAGCTTTATGTTTACATATATCGCCGAGTTCTAAATGCCTATGAAAGAAAGTTCCGGATTCATTTGAATATCGTCCACAATTCTACGAAGGCTTCTTATTTTTCTCCGGCGCAGATCACCGAAAGCAGTGGGCTGACCACCAACAACAACAACTACGACAACAACAACATCCCATTCCTATTGCTGTGGATTGGAGCAGTTACCATGGTTACACATACCCAGGACGTGTCCTCCCAGGTAACCAGGAAATGAATGTACTCGCATCTCCCATGATCCCACTTTCCAAGTGGGAATCATCGAGTACCGGTATTGCCGTCACAACTGCCACGAATACACGAAGCGCGGTGAAAATATTTGAACGCTGGCTGAGAGAATCTCCTCACCGAGACGCCAGAAAAATCGAGGACATACCACCTGTGGAGTTGGACACATATCTCACACAGTTCTGGCCGAGCGTGAAGATGCACACTGGAGGAGAATATCAACGCAAATCGCTCATTCAACTCCGGACACGTCTGGAGAGTCATCTGAAGAACTCTGGCTATCCCTCTTCCATCGTTGTCAAGGGCGGGTTGTTTCTGCGGAGTTGTAAAGCCTTTAAAGAGAGAGTTAATATAGACAAAACAGACAATATTTGAAATGTCCTGGAAGCTGAGTGAAAAATATGACTGTGAATATTTGTGTTGTACCTTCAACAGGGGTTTAGATTAACCTAATTTGGGCATGCACCCTCTATTCGGCACAGCAGAATTTTTTAGGCAGGGGAAATGTGCCCAAATTAGTGAGAAAATTTAAAATTCTAGAATTATGGAAAAATAGGTGTGGCTTTAACTCAAATATGAAGCTTAATTGATGAGAAATTTTCATGAACAAAACTGAACATTGATTCTCAATGCGAGAAAAATATACTTTTTTGTAATTTCTTTTTTTTTTGCTCTCTAATTTGGGTGCATCCTTAATTTTAACCTTAATTTTTAATGTTTAACGTTGTATCATGGGTAATCTAAAGCCCTGTGCTTCCACAAAATCGTTAATAACCAGATTCCGCTCAATGTTCAGTGCTATGTTCAGCATGTGACTATTGGATGGTGACCAATAAATTGAAATATGGATTTCCAGTAACTAAATTTATTGGTTGCAGTTCATCTCTGCCATTTGAGCGGTTTGACTCCATACAATTTTCTTGGTCTTTTTCAATTCTAGCCTGGCAACAAAAGTAATACATTTGTTTGGTTGCTGGACCAAGAACTCTATTGGTTTGAAATTGTTGATCGTTTGCTCAATATCAAAGATATTTGATCATTGATGGATTTTTGATCAGTGTTTTGAGTTTAATCAGTCTGATGGATCTTAGTCTGATCATGTCATTTCAGTGATGGATTTGAATTTGATCATTCATGGATTTGAGTTTGATCAGTGATGAACCATCTCGGTTTCACATATGAATGGTACGGTACATGTTGATCTAATGGTCTCTTTTTCAGCTGTTGAGACAGGTTGCACACACTTGGATTTTACTGTAACCTATACATGTACCTGTTCCATGTATACACAGAATCTACATGTACATGAACAGTACATGTAACCCGTTAGGCTGTTGTTGTTAATTGTTTGCAAGGAAAAGTTGGAATATCTGGAAAATTAACAAATCATAGCAATCTGAAACTTAACACATGCATATTGTATTTAATTCAGGATGTTTTTGCAATAATATATTTTACAAAACTACATGTAATCTAAGGTTCTATTTT
>JAVTVY010028857.1:0-13500 GCA_036873755.1 Hanleya hanleyi
TTGGAGTGCCAAAATAAAATATCGTGTACGAAAGAAATTTTTCCGTTAGCTTAAAGAATATTATGTTGTCGTATGTTCAGAGTAATTGTCAGGCACTAGGTCTTGGCGTTCTTGAATAACAACCCATTGAAGAAGTGTATTCGTGCAAAATCGTCTGTTTTGGGATAAAATCACTACTTTATTTTCTCTAGAAACATATGAAGCCAGTCGAGAACCAAAACAAACTTTACAAAAAAATATATGTTGAGTCAATATCTAGTAGTTGTCCAAAGATAATTTTGGTTCTCGACTGGCTTCATATGTAAAATTAAAACTTTATTAGATGTATACTTTCACGTGGAGTGCTGAACATTAAATGGGATAATTCAGGATAACCCGGCTGTCACATGGCGCGGTAGTGTAATGGATAAGAGCGCGCTATTTTTGAACTTCGTGCATGTCTCGATTGGGTTTGAATCCCATAAAGGGCTAACCGTATTTTTTCTTGTCATAATTTATTGTTACTCCCGTCCCCCACTTCGATGCAGATTCAGAACACGAGAAAGAACACAGCTATTATTTACATAAATATGGTAGCCACTACTAGAAAAAAAAATAAGGATTTTGAAGATAATTTTCTGTGCATTTATGAATATGTGTACCGTTATAAAAGTAGCTCAGCATGAAAAGAACCAATTACCTGCAAATATAGCAAGGAATATTGGGAGTTTATAAATGTAACTTCTATCTGAATTGTTCACAGTAAGCTCTTTAGGACGCCTGAAACATATACGATTCTGTATCTGGCTGAATAAAGGTGAAATCTACAATGGTATGGTCGGTGTGTGCATGCAGTGACGTGCGAAGAAAAAAAAAAGGCCAAATGCGCAAAAAATCTGTTTAGCACTCAGACTGGGGTAATATACCGCATTCGCATGATGGTTTGATTTGCAACTCATGCCGGCAGAGATATTACAAATCAGAAGAGAACTGGATGTCCGATTGATACTACGACACACCAAGCCCTATTAGCTGAAGGTGCGTCAGGCGGTGCCAAGCAAGAAGTCTCCAAAGTAATAACATTGCCAATAGTATCTTGCACCAAAAGTCACCGACGGTGTACTCTTTGCAAGTGCAGTAGGGGTAGATTTGGGGCGATACCAGGCTCGGCTCGATTTTTTTTTCTTGCGGCAAGGTGTGTTGGTTCCCGACGGTTGTAGATGTTGTTCCAAACATCTCGAATGAAAACAAGATGGGCGAATCGGTGGATGCGATGACACTGCATCGACATTTCACAGACATGGATGCCGATGAAATCTCGACATTACTGGACAGGATGAGGAATCAAGTTGGTGGAAGTAGGAAACGGAAGATCGAAGATGTCGCATTATTGTCGGATGATATTATGTTTTCATTGATATTCGTGATACACTTCGTGATATAATATATACATAGCTGGTGCAAATATTTACACTATCAACATGTAACGATCTGCCATCGACGAATCAACTTTTTTTTAGATCAATGAAGCTTGCATTTTTCTCGCCAGATTAATGTGAAACGCTGACTGAGAACAGTGTGGCCTTACTCATGCGGCAGCGCTTGTGAGATATTTGGCAGTCCACCCAATCTCACTGAAGTCACGTGATTTGTAATGGTCGGACTGGTAAAAGTTGAAAAGGGGGCCAAAAGGCCGCAATAACGTGCGATGTCCTTTGGCAAGCTTGCATGTTAGAATACATGGTTGTTAGTTACTAACATCAGATATAACGAAACTGAGATGAATACTTCACATTTTACATCTTATTTTGAGGCCTACTAGAAAAATCACATTTTATGGCTGTCCGAGTTTGCTAGGTGTTTCAATGGTATTTTGTTCTAGAATGTGGACCAGTCAATGACAAAAACTTCATTTTGTCTTAGTTCAGGCACTAGTTGATACAAAAAATCAACAGATGTCCCAATCCTAGCAGTTTGAAATTTGAGCAACTTTCACTCTCTGTTGTGGAATTCCCATATCCGTGCTGTGTATACCACTTATCAAAAATAACTACTCAGATCATATATTTGAGAACTAACATTTTAAAGAAAGGTTGGTCAGTCATTATGTGCTCTTCCTCAGGCCCTGAGTTTGCTATAGTCAGTATCATTCACAACTATATATCATTCGCAGATCGATAGAAATCTGATAATTAAGTCCCTTGCGGGGAATGATCAATTCACTTAAAAATAATAACTACTTCATTAGCAAGAATAAATCGATCTAGATCTCTGTCGCAGTAGTATCTCGGAGAGCTTGGGAAATAGTTGGAACGATGCTTTCTCACTGGAATTGATATTTTTGTGAGATCTGAAAGTTACAAATTTCACGAGGAGACACTAGTAATCACCGGTAACCATTTATAGTAATCACTGGTTGGACATAGTTATTCGATTGCTACAATTTATTGATTTGTCATTTGTATTTAACTGCCTGAGAGCAGTAGCTATTTATATCCCAGTATCCAATATGTTTTAGGGCCATACATCCCAATACACATGTATTATGCCCATCCTGACTCTGCAAATATCTTCTCTGAATAAATTTTCTAATATTCAAAATATAAATCAGTCTCTATTTTTTTTTACTCTGAGTATCAAATCTTGGAATGGAATAGTTGGAAGATACCATCACCTGACTCTGAAATTGTGTGACGGAGGATTTTGGGCAGACCTTGACCTTGAATGTGATTCCCCCTGAGGGAAAACTACAACACAATTTGTGTCAAGGTTGCCACAATCCGGGCTGTTCCAGACAAAAATACATGGGGGGGAGGGGGGGGGCAGAAGGCATTTTTGAATTATACCCACCACCTATAGAAATGTTAGGACTCCAGGAGCCACTACCCATAGAAATTGTTAAAGGTGAACTGCAAAGCTTTTAATTTTATCTAAATTGTTGCTTATATAGATCTTGTCTTATGTGACATAACTTTTATACGGTTTTGGGGCAAATATAGTTCGCAAAATTGTACTAATAACAATATTTAAGTTATGCTGTTATAAATCCGTCTTGAAAACTTGCATCGCTTGTCTCTCTTGGTTTGTAGAACGTTATGACGTTATAGTGGTCCCCTTCATTCAAGTTTTATTCAAATGTGACGTCATGCTACGTCGGATGAATGAACGAGGGCCACTATAACGTCATGACGTTCCAAAAACAAAGGGAGGCAAGCGATGACGTTTTTAAAAGTTCTGGCTCTGGGTATAAGTTTTGACTTCTCATATACCCAAAATAAAACAATAACCCACAGAACTATTACCACACATAATTCTAACAACTATAGAAGTTCTTGTTTTATGACATTTTAACAGAGCATTGGAAAGCTTTTCAGTTCACCTTTAATCTTCGAAAATCACCACCCATAGAAAGGTTGTTGTCCCCCGCTATATTTTAGTAGTGGGTGACTTAGAAACACCAGTGTCCGTAATTCCGTAAGATTTTCTTGTCCGGACAATAACTCGTGAACGATTTAACCGATCAACTTCAAACTTGGGGTGTGCCTTGACATTGGTGAAAGGACGGTTGGGATTGTTTTCCAGCAATGTGCGTAATCTAATATGGCCGCCGTCAGCCATATTGGATTATAAGTAGTTGGATCTTGTCTGGACAATAACTCGAGAACGATTCAGACGATCTACTTCATACCTGGGGAGTGCCTTGACATCGTTGAGAGGAGGATTAGGATTGTTTTTCAAGGATGTGCTTAATCCAATATGGCCACCATCAGCCATACTGGATTTCATTGGATTTTAAGCAGTTTGATCTTGTCCGGACAATAGCTGGAGTACTATTCAACTGATCTACTTCAAACTTAGGGAGTCCCTTGACCTTGAAGAGATCCCGGTTGGGATTGTGTTTCATGAAAGAGCATAATCCAATTCGGCTGCCATCTACCTCACCGCTGTCGGGTGCATCGCTCATCAGCGATATCTCCATTTGTACCCCTCGGCCAATTTGGCCGAAGGGTATTGTCATCGTCATGTACGTCCGTCCGTCTGTCCGTCACACCTTTCTCATTACCAAGATATATTTAGAACGACTTACCCTAGACACATCAATCTTGCAGTGCACATCCATATGCTCGTGACCCAGAACCCTATTGAATCTGGACTCGATTGGTTGGAAACTCTGGCGGCCATCTTTAATTTATGCGAAACCATCACAGATTTCTTGTTACCAAGATATCTTTAGAACGACTTACTAGGCACACCAAACTTGCAGTGCACATCCATATGCTCGTGACCCAGAACCCTATTGAATCTGGACTCGATTGGTTGGAAACTTTGGTGGCCATCTTTAATTTATGCAAAACAATTAATCTTGTGTATCTCGGGTACCATTTCACTGTTCAGTGTGAAACTTGATATAGATCATCGATGCATCAAGAAACTTCAAAGGAATGACCAAACCAGTTTCCCTGATTCAGTGGAAACCTTGGCGGCCATCTTTAATTTATTCAAAATCTTTAATTATATATATCTCTGATACCATTCAAGTGTTTTATACAAAACTTGGTATACAGCATCGATGTATCGGGAGACCTGCAATGTATAACCACATCAGTTCCTCTAAGTGGCTAAAAGGATGGGCGGCCATCTTTAATGTATGCGAAATCATTAATGATCTCTATCTCTGATGCTGTTCAAGTGCTCGATGTAAAATTTGGTATACATCATCGATGCATCAATAGACTTACGATAAATGACAATTCTGGTGTTTCTGATTGGGCGGAAACCTTGGTGGCCATCTTTAATTTATGCAAAATCTTTAATGATGTATATCTTTGATACCATTTCAGTTTTCCATACGAAACTTGGTATACAGCATCGATGTATCAAGATACTTGCAATGAATAACCACATCAGGTCCTCTGAGTGGCGGGAAGGATGGGCGGACATCTTTAATTTATGCGAAAGCATTAATGATCTCTATCTCTGATACCGTTCAAATGCTCGATGTAAAATTTGGTAGACATCATCGATGCATCAAGAGACTTATGAGTTATGTAATGAATACCAGTTTCTCTGATTGGACGGAAACCTTAGAGGCCATTTCTAAATGCGAAATTTTTCATAATCTGTATATTTGTCACTTGACTGCTTGGTGTTCCTGAAATCTTGGTTCAAGTTGAATACATTATGAATGGCTGGCGCCCAGAGCCGAGGGGTTTTCAGATGCGCAGCTCCGTATTAAATCAAACTCTTCATCAATGATATGAGATATCATCGACCCAAAAAAATCGACCATAGAGGTCCATGGCCCCCGCAGCAGCAGCGCCAATTATGGTGGATGTACCATGGCCCCTGCATCAGCAGCACCTGTTATGGTGGATGTAATCCAGAAAATTTTCAGAAAACGGCTGAATGGTCGCGGATTGGTATGGGAGACAACTCTTGCCACCTTGTCACCACTCACCAATAGATGGTTGCTAGAAAATCCAATACACCGTTCAACATGACAGAAAACGAAACAAAGATTTCGTTGCATCGAAAGTCATGCGCCGATTCGGTAAGATCCCACCATTCATAGAAATAAATTTTTGACATCAGCACCCACTACCAACAGAAGTAGTTTATTACCCCTCGGCCATTTTGGCTTCGGGGTATTTTCGTTGCCATGGCCGTCTGTCCGTTACCGCATTTTACGCAAAATCGCTTGAGACACAACCACCAAATTTTGTACACTTACTTATCTAGTGCTAAATCAGACGCCTATCGAAATTGGCTCCCCTCGGCCCATATTTTACAGAGTTATGCCCCTTTACAGATATATTAAAGGTGAAATGCAAAGGTTTTTAGATTCTCATTTTTATGCCCCCCCCCCCCTATAGTGATCGCTTTGTTTGTCTGTCTGTCCGAATTTCTTGTCCGCGCGATATCTCGGTTAATATTTGATGGACAGGATTGAAACTTGCATGGAATGTGGCCAGTGCCTCGTAGTTGTGCAGCGTAGAGTTTTTTTCCGAGTTCCGGTATAATTTTCAAGAGTTTTGGCCCTTTTTCTGAAATCTCTGTAAATGGGACTTGTCCGGGCTGGATCTTAGTTAATATTGTATGGACAAGTATGAAATTTGCATGATATGTGGTCAGTGCCCCACAGTTGTGCAGCGTAAAGTTTCTCTCCGTTCTGCTTATATTTTCAAGAGTTATGGCCCTTTGTTCCTGAAATCTCTGTGAATTGGGACTTGTCCGGGCTGGATCTTGGTTAATATTGTATGGACAATTATGAAATTTGCAGGGTATGTGGTCAGTGCCCTGTAGTTGTGCAGCGTGAAGTTTCTCCGCGTTTCGCATATATATTTTCAAGAGTTATGGCCCTTTGTTCATCAAGTCTTTGTGAATTGGGACTTGTCCGGGCTGGATCTCGGTTAATATTGTATGGACAAGTATGGAATTTGCATGATATGTGGTCAATACCCCATAGTTGTGCAGCATGAAGTTTCTCTGCTTTCGGTTATATTTTCAAGAGTTATGGCCCTTTGTTCATCAAACCTAAATGAATGGGATATATTTATTTGTCCAAAGCACATTCCAAAGTAGATCACATAGGTCCTGAAGTATGAAATTGCCCCAAAAAGAGTGAATTGGGTGCAAAATTCAAAGTTCACGATCGCTTCATAATTTCACCACAATATACTCCCAAGGAATGTAGGTCTCGTAACCAGGTCACATTTTTGGATTTGGCGAAAGCCCCGGGCGACCATCTTGCATCAAAACATTGTATTATTACTTGTTGGTCGATACTTGAAATATGTATTATGCGAGGCATGCCGAAAAAAGTGACTGAAACAGAATTTTTACCCCTCAGCCCATAGGGCTGTGGGGTCTTGTCGTGGCCATGTACGTACGTCCGTCCTAGCGTCCGTCCGTCAACATGTTCTTGTCCGCTGAATATCTGCAGATCTATGAAGTCGGGCCTGACCAAACTTTGGTGAGAGCTTCCTGAATGTTGACTGATGAAATGATTAGATTTTCAGATGACTATGATGATTTCATGATTTTTAATTATTTTTTTTATTATTTATTGATAGTTCAGCTTTTGCACTGTTATCTATGCCCATCAACATGTTCTTGTCCGCTGCATATCTGCAGATCTATGAAGTCGGGCCTGACCAAACTTTGGTGAGAGCTTCCTGAATGTTGACTGATGAAATGATTAGATTTTCAGATGGCTATGATGATTTCATGATTTTTAATTATTTTTTGTTTATTATTTATTGATGGCTTAGCTTTTGCACTATTATCTATGCCCATTGGGAACCCTTGGTTGCATGTCTCATTGTGACTTTTGAAGGTTCCCTGATACAAGAAAGCCTGGTCCATTCAAGATTATCATTGTATGGACGTACCCACATGATGCTCCACTTGTTCAACCTATGCACTACCCTCGGGAGGATTTCCTCACCCCTGGGACACTAAATGTTATTGGACTTTTTCCCATCCACAGCTTCTCAGCTTCATGTGATATGTATGAGATGCAGTGTACATTGTTTTTTCACACACACATGCGGAATCACCTAAAATTGTATTCCTTTATAGTAATAACTAACAGGTTGGTGACATTATTTTATTTCAGAAGTACATGTACAAGAGGAAATAGCCCGCGGGAGGGTTCCCGCACTATCGAACCCCTGTTAGGTTTGAATTTCGCGTCGCCTTAAATGAAGGTTTTTCTTCAATTTTGCTACATCGATTTATCCGAAAGCTTTTGCACAAACCATATTTTATTTCAGAAGTATATGAAATAACTGGCAGGGGGATTCCTGCAGTATCGAACCCTTGTTAGTTTGAATTTTGCGTCGCCTTAAATGAAGGACAACATTTTACTTCAATTTTGCTGTTCAATCATTCTGTTCTACATCATATGATTTATCCTAAATCTTTTGCATGTTACTGTACCTTGGAAATTATTTAAAACGAGTGATTAGGAGAGCCAATTTTTAGCCTGACTGGGCAATTTTGAACTACATGTAGTTTGCATACCTGGCCGGAGCATATGCCTCCGTAATGATAATGGTGGGGTTGTGTCAATCATTGTGTTTCTATGCCATCAACTTGTTATCACACTTGTGCAATGCATAAATTGCCACTGATAAAGCTAGACTTTCTTGCATGCTGTAATCCCAGCACAACACTCCCGTGAAAACAAAGTCTATTATATACAGTACAGAAATCACACAAACTCCTCAAGGCTGTATCCAGGGATTTTTTGCAGGTTCCGATCCCAAACTCCCAGTTCCTTTTCGTAATTCATTATTGAGTGTCCAATTTTTTTAGTGAATTTCGGCGCAAAGAGCCTGTGATCAGTCACAAAACAGAGGTTTATTAACATGAAATTCATTACCCAGCTATGGAATTGGATCGATATTGAGGCTCCCAGAAGCTTTTTCTAGGAGTAGTTTCTTCAGAAATCCTTTCAAATTGAACAACAACAACACTTTTGTTTTTTGTTTCATTTGAGTTTTGGGCGCCCATACATTTTCTGGAACTAAATTGGCTCTAGATGCAGCCCTGATCCTACTTGACTAATAAAAACAGGCTGAGGGGTCCACGCACCTTTTAGGTGCTTGCCTGCAATTCATGTTATAATTATCCGAATTAGGCCTCTACAGACCAATACAGAACAGAACAATGGTGGGGCAGTGTGAGATTAAATACAGTTGAGCAGTCTCTGATTGCTTCCTTGCTGTGTTATATTTCATACTGGTTGACCAATGATAGACATTTTTAGATATTTCTAGTGAGATTTTCAAAATAATATCATATTTTTTTTACAGGGTTCATAGGCCTCCTGGAAATCCTTGAAACTCCTGGAATTTAATTGCTAACCTGGAAAATGCTTAAAAATAAAGTTAAACTCCTGGAAACTCCTTGAAGAATTACACTTTCATCTTCTGGGAGAACCAGTGATCTGATATCATGTGCTACTCCGCCAAAATTTGTTCCTGAACTTCATTAATTTTTGCTCGTCTCTGTTGTAATTTATTGTACTAAACACTCCTGGAAAATTAAAATTATTGACGTGGAATATCCTGGAAAACTAGTGGAATTTTTTTTTGTGCTGTAAGTACATGTATTAACCCTGGCTGTACTCCATTGGAAACCAGTGAGATCTCACTGGGATCCCAAGCCATTTTCACTTACAGGATTTACATTCGTTTCAGTCACATACCATCTGAGGAATATATTGTACAAATGTGAACAGAGCCTGACATTTTCGTGTCTATGTATGTAATCTGTTTCTATGTATATGTGTAACAAAAAAAAAAACAGTTTAGAAAGATAAATGTTGACAGTTACATATGACCGATACAATAATGAATATTTTCTATAATATAAAACTTACCTCATCTCTTTTCTTGTTTGATAAAAATATGACAATAATTCTTTACATGCCTACAAGTATACATGTATCTTATTGAAACTGGAAACTTTTGGATTGAGATTTTCCATGGTCTTATGTACCCAGTATTTACATATCTGACCATGCGCACAGCACAGACAGAATCCTACAGATGACTGGACTCCCAACTGACACGTACATGCTAATTCAAATTCAACAAAGTTGCTGAGGAAGTATCCCGATAAAGCCAACTCTTATTAAAAATGAGAATATGATCCTCCAACAAAGAGAATAAGGCTGAATAGCTAGTCATCTTGAACATGAAAATGTTGGACCATTCATACTGCGCACTAAGTGATATTGATCTATACTGATGGGGGTGTTTGTCTACCTGGCTTGGTGTTGGTTGAATGGTTCGGAAAAGCAATATTGGTCATTACTGCGAGATCCTAGTGATAATGAAACCCTTCAGATGCACCGATAACAAAATCATCTCGGTGACTGAATAATACCACATTGTACATGTACATATAGCTAATATAGGCATTTATCAAGCTAGTGGTGTTAATACCTTGGAAATGAATGTACATGTGCTTTAGCTATTAGTGGTTCCATCTAGTACTGTACTGATCTCTTCTGGTAACTCATTAGTTCACTTGCAGGTTATCTGTGAGTGCAGTTTTCTCACCCTCCATATAAGTTAGAGTGGATCATGGAAATGCTGTTTGTCTATCCTATGTGGCCTTCCCCAAATGTTTTGAACACAATATCTCAAAAACATACGGGGCTAGTGCCTTAATCTTTGGTACACTGCAGTCTTATGAGGTCCTCTAGTTCTCTCAGGACTAACCTTGACCTCTTTTAAAAGGTCACAGAGGTCAGTGATAGCTGGTCTCTTGTGAACACAATGTATCTGCAGGGTCAAATAGAGCAAGGGCCTTCATATTCAGAATAATGCTGTCTTTATATTATATTGGGGGTCTCGTGGTCAATTCCCACCATTAGGCATCCACATGACATCCCTAGGGATGCCTTCTGAATTTGTTTGCCAGTTTCTTCTCTCTTCCGCTTCTTCTTTTCCCCACTTGCCCTTTCCGTCGGATAACCTTTGAATGCCTTTGTCAATCAACTGTGGTGCATATTGGTCCTGCCTAAAGACACCTATTGTTTTTCAGTGCTGTCCCAAACCTGGAACTTACACAAATTTCCTTTTGTTCAAACTTTTCCATCTGATAACTTTCAAATTCCTCCTCAGTCAACTTCAATTTTGGTGTGCATATTGCTCCTGTCTAATGGAAGACATCTATTGTTTTTAAGCACTGTCCAAGACTGGATACATGTACATGTACTTGTGTTTCATCTACAATTTCTGTTATATGCAAATTTTCCATCTGGACCTATGGTAAAGTGGCTGTCTTGTTTAGGTACCAATTCCATATTCTCATTTGCATAGATAGCACATCAGTAATTGGTTTACAGTTATGACTGTCAAAATAGTCTGAAGCCATTTGCATCTAAAATACATTCAGTTTCTGGTTTATGCGTGTAATTATGATAGTTCATTTCTTTGTAATTGTCTTGGTGTTTGTTAGAATGCATCAGGGAAGAACAGTTTTTCAAACTCTATATGGCCATCAAGCTTGCTAGCAGACATAGCCGATTCTATTTGCCTGTTACAAATTGATCGTTGTGATTTATATATCATAATCAATGCTGCTGGCAGCAATCATCACAAAATCAATTCCTAGATCTATCTACAGATTTAACATACATATATATATGATCCATGTTTACGGGTGAAATACAATTAAAGGTCATCCATGCTCGTATATACCGACCAGATAAAGATAGACCGTGAGGCCGGCTTGCTGTTCCATATGGGAATCCAATCCGATCCTTGATTTCTGTGAATATACTCACACCAATGGATTCCCATCAAACTTCAACAATCGGTAGGAAATGAATAGATTGGGACCCCGTGGATTCCGAGGAAGGAAAATAAATTGTAGGAATACTGGATTCCTAAAACTTTCATTTGAAAGCAAGCCATGACGGTGGTTATTTTATGAAAAATCTTGTTTCTTCATCCATCTATAAGTCCAAATTGTTAAGATGAGAAAAGCTCAACAAGAAAATCTGTGTCATTTGTCTCTCTTTGTGCACAGATTGTCATCATGATTTAGTGATCCCTTTCATTCAGTCTGTTACCCTTCTATCATTCTGCCAGGGGTCTTGGCCATCTCTAAATAATTATAAACAGAGACAAGTGTCATTCTGTAAATATAACTCTTTGCTACTAATGACTTGGCGCTCAACTGTCAGTCTTATATTTGGATAATGCATGCATGATGGTTCCATTGGTGACAGTATTCCAGAGTAATATTTTTGCATGTGGTTTGATTGAAACCTGTCTAAATATATATATTTTTAGAAAGCCAAAACCTAATTGGACAACGCAGGAAAATAAACAACCACAAAACTTTGATTTTATCCACATTACCACATGTGAAGGTCGCAGCAGAATGTAAGTGTTTTTGCATTAAAGCTTCCCTTCTATTACAAACCGCCATTATTCTCCTCTGGAGATCTCATTTGCAAAAGAACTAAAAGAGTTAACTCCCCTGATCCTGGGTCACCCAGGCAACGTGTTCCACGCATGCGCCCATTGATCCCTGATAGTTCATATTTTCCTTTTGCAAGCCAGCGTAGCTGACGTGTTTTGGAAGATCTCTGCTTGATTATATCTAGCGTAGTAAAAGTATTTATTAGAGTAGGAAGGTTTGTTAAGAATTAAACTGTCTGACGTAGTCACTCCATCTCGTCATTCTGTTTGTTACATTTCTTGTCAAACTTACAGGTCGTTTGCTGATCGTCACTCTGCGTGCCATTTTTGCCGCCCGCAGATTTGTACACAAAGAGACGTGTGCTGAATGCAAGACTGAGACGACGCAGTTTGGCTCAGATTTTCGACCTTTCATGCAATCGTCAGTATTGAGACTTCGGTAAACATTACCGATTGAAGGGGAAAAGGAAAGCCACTGTCCAGCGTTTTTCTACAGGATATTCAAGCCTCCTAGTTGAATTCCAGTCATATCAGCCTAGCGACATTACCCCTGGACTCCGGCCCCGTACATCGGGAGATTCAAGACCGGGACTCCGGTCCCGAACATCGGAAGATTTCAAGACCGGGACTCCGGCCCCTTACATCGGGAGATTCAAGACCGGGACTTCGGCCCCGAACATCGGAAGATTTCAAGACCGGGACGAAATTGAGATGTATCCATCCCAAAGTCGGACTCTACATTAAAGCTATGAAGCCGGCCACGGTACAGCCTAAAGCCAGGGAACCGGCACATCAACTTCCCGGGAATTTCTGCGCCCTATACAAAGCGCCGGGACTCCGACACCAAAGCACCTCGGACCCGACCATCGGAGCGAGAGTTTTTTCTTCCAGAGTTGGGACTGCAGTCCGGAGCCGTACCACGGAGCAGGAGATGGCACGGACCTATGTAGAACGGACTTATCCAGTATGTCGAGGGTCAGTATGTCCAGTATGTCGAGAGTCCACATCCAAGAAGTCACAGACTTTAGAGTAAACGGGACCATGGCTCCGAGATAAAGTCACTGCCCGATGCAGAACTCCGAGACCCCGTCAAGCCAAGAGCCTACATGGACTACCGGGATATCGAGAGAATTCAAGACCATACAGATCGACGGTATTCCGATACCGATGCACGGTATTCCGATACCGATGCACAGACCCGACTACAGGTGAACCTTTGGGGCTGTAACATGGACAGATCCAGAGTTCGAAGTCGTAACCCAGCGCAAGCAGGTGACGGACCTATTGGGAACGGACTTATCCAGAACACTGTGTAGCCGCATATAAGAAGTCACGGACTTACACAGTACGGATTTACTTAGAACGGACTTAGCCAGAATGCTACACCACGGTCCCAGAGACAGCTTTCAGCTTTATTCGTCTACGCCGAAATTTCGGCGGTACAGCGGTGGATTCAAGCCGCATTCCCGAAGGCCGAAGAATTCTCTGAAGATTAAAGTCAAGTCTAAATTTGCTTCATCGGAGAAGACTTAGTCAGCTCCCGTTCATCCAAGTCTCCGCAGGTCGACAGAGA